>JABYQR010000081.1:0-142027 GCA_022592445.1 Cytidiella melzeri | reverse complement strand
GACTTCTCAAAGCACGCACGGCCTCTACACGACCTGACTAAAAAGGACGTACCGTTTGTTTGGGGTCCAGCACAAGAGACTGCCTTCACGCTGCTAAAGAAGGCCTTTACCACTAAGCCTATCTTGGCAGTCTGGGACCCTGAACTCCCTACACGTCTAGAAGTCGATGCCTCGGGCTATGCGACCGGTGGAATCATCTCCCAGAAATCGAAGGAAGATGGATTCTACCACCCTATCGCCTACCGGTCCGCATCTATGACTGAAGCAGAACGTAACTACAAAATCTTTGATCGGGAGATGTTAGCCATCACCGAAGCTCTCAAAGATTGGCGCCACTACCTTGAGGGGCTCAAGGAACCGTTTGAGATCTGGACAGATCACGCAAACCTGCAGTACTGGAAGACTGCGCAACACCTCACTCGACGTCAAGCACGTTGGTCATTACTTTTGGCTGACTTGACTTCGTGTTGGTACACAAGCCGGTAGTACCATGATACACGCTGATCCTCTCTCTCGTCTTCACTCTCACGCTGTCACGGACGAAGAAGACAACAAGGATCAGGTGGTACTGAAACCGGAACACTTCCGATCCTCGCACCAGTGCACTTGCCACTGCTTCTCCCTCGAATCAAAGATCCGAGAATGCACGGAACAAGAAGCAGAAGTCGCCAAGCTCTCGCTACCCTTCGAAAGAAGGGTCCTCGCAAACTTGTCGGCGGTTTACTCGAATGGGAAGAGAGTGACGGGCTCATCTATTACAAGGGAAAACTCTACATCCCTAACAACAAAGAGCTCCGTCACGAAATCGTCAAATCTTGCCATGACCACCCGCGGCTGGTCATCCGGGCAAACATGGCACCATAGAGCTAGTCTCACGACACTATTGGTGGCCAAAGATGAATGCCTTCGTCGAGACTTACGTACTAGGTTGTGATCGCTGTCAACGCTATAAGTCAGCTCCGCACCCTAAAGCAGTACTACAGCCTCAGGAAACTCCGGCCGGACCTTGGGAACACGTCGGAGTAGATCTCATCACTCAGCTACCACCTTCTAAGGGATTTGATTCGATCGCGGTCTACGTCGACCGTTACTCCGATCAAACGCACATCATCCCCACTACTACTAAGGTTAACGCTGAGGGGATTGCCGATCTACACTACAAAGAAGTATTCCGACTTCACGGCATTCCCAAGAAGGTGTTCTCTGACCGAGGACCCCAGTTTGCAGCACGCTTCATGCGTGCGCTCTATCACCGCCTAGGCATAGAGACTGGTTTTACGACAGCCTATCATCCGCAAGGAAATGGCAAAGTCGAACGCAAAAACCAGGATATCGAACAGTATCTGCGTCTATTCTGTCAGCAACGACAAGACGACTGGGTCGATCATCTGCCGGCGGCTGAGTTTGCACTCAACTCGCGAGTACATGCGGGTAACTCACAAACACCGTTTGAAGTCATCTACGGATATCGCCCCGACTTCACTATACCAGTTGGCAAGCGAAGCAATATCCCTTCACTCGATGAGCGCCTTGATAATATGGCTCGAGTACGAAAGGAGACCGAAGCAGCTCTTCGTCTAAGCAAAGAAAAGATGAAGCAACTTTACGAGTCTGAGAAGCGTTCTCCACGCGTCTTCCAAGTAGGGGACATGGTCTGGCTAAATGCTAAGAACGTCCAGATTCATCAGGCTACCCCTAAACTCGGTCCTCGACAGCTCGGCCCGTACAAGGTCATCGAACGCATTGGCGATCTCGATTACAAACTCGATCTACCCAGCTATCTCCGAATCCACCCCGTCTTCCATATCAACCGTCTAAGCCCTGGCACGACAACGGCAAAGACGTACCTCCACCTCCTGATCCTATTGTCATAGACGGAGAAGAGCAGTACGTTGTCGAGAAAGTGTTAGACAGCAGGCTACACGGACGATGGAAGAAACTGCAATTCCTAGTCAAATGGGAAGGGTATTCAGACGGACACAATAGCTGGAAACCAGTAGAAAACCTCGAGAATAGTCAAGAAGCGATTGACGACTTCTACAAAGCAAACCCCGGAGCGCCCCGGGTCATCAAAGCTTCACTCTTCGTGGATCTCCGCTCGCACTTTCGGGAATTCAATACCCAGACCGACCCCGCTTTCCTTCGCACGATCTATCCATCTACATACGATCTTAGCTGGGATGAAGGCAAACACATCGGTCTGGATATCTCAAGAACATCACACTGACGGGTAACGTCGAGTCAACGACACCAGAAGGGGAGAAACTTCCTAGCATCCTTCTGACTAGACAATCGGGGCAATTCTGCTGAATCCCTGTAGACGGGTAGAAGACCTCTATCACCACAGCACAGTGATGCTTCGCGAGGACGCTCGATTTTAGGAGGGGGGTAATGTCATGGATGGCCCTGACTAGCCCTTAATTTTCGCAATTTACCTCTTGTTTTTATCTGTAAAACTCCGGGCTACAACCTAGTTTCAATTCTCTCTGCATAAACTCCTTTGCACGTCTATTAAGCGCCCGTATCACGTGGCTTAGACGCTCCACACGGTCACATTACTTGCTACTACGTCACACTGGCATGTGACTTAGCTTAAGTAAGCCCACATGGCTCCAGACACATGGCTCAGCCCATAGCTAGGGTTTGATGTCATAAATGACGTCCACATGGACTCCTTATTGTTCTTTCCCTATTGTTCTCTTTATGGAAGGATGTTCTCACAGGTGTGGGAATGGAATACAATAGTTGGTCCCCTTTTAGATAGATTCTCTCACGAGTAGAGTTCTTGGCAAGGTCTAGACAATAGCTATTGTTCTCCTTTAGGTAGTTCTTTTGTTCTTCGTTCACACGGCTTCTTGCAAAGCCTGCCCTCAACATGGTCTGTGCGCAGGTCCCTGAAGTCTATATATACTGCTGCATGTACGCTCCTAGCCCTCCATCTCGACCTCTTGGTCTTTACTGGGCTAGGTAAGCAACCACCTCTTGTACTACATAGCTGGTAGTCACAATACTAACTTGGTCTTTACTGGGCTAGATTTCTGAATAAGTTTGATAGCTGGTGAACGCATTGTGCTTCACGCCTGCCACCACCTCCTCGTCGACATCCACATCGTGTCCCTGTTTGTCACGTCGAGCCCTGTCTCCGTGTCACTTTCATTGCTTCAGCGCTGGTCGGTAAGTACTTTGTTGTCCACATTGTACTTGCACAATTCATTGAAACTGCTCTTACAGCTAGCTGTCATACCATCTTATCAGACCCTTATTGAACCACCCTTCCTGTTACCCCAGGTCTTTTTGCTGCTTCAGCACTGGTTGGTAAGTACATTGTTGTCTCCATTGCCCTTGCCTCAGGTCACTGTACTGATAGCTGTTACAGCTTGCCATCTTACTCTTCATCCAAGACCAGCCTTCCTACAACATCATGCAGCTCTCAACCTCTTTCATTTTGGTTGCTGCCATGCTTACTAGTGCATTCCACATGGTAGCTGTGTCTGCTCTCCCACACAGCACTACAGGGCTCTCCCACCATCCAATTCCCTCAGGCAACCACCACAGCTTGGAAAGGCGGATGGAGATGGAATTAGAATACGAACCAGACTATTGGGAGGGTCTCACACAAATAGCAAAACAACCCTGGCAGGAGCAAGACGTCTCCCGGGCCTATAAAACACTTCGGACAAACACACAGTTTCGTACCTATGGTGAATTGATGGCCACGATAGAAGAAGATCCAAAGAAAGTCAGTCAAGAACTAAAAGAGGCTTCCAAAGTGTGGGAAAATGCCAAGAATTCTGCCATGGCGTTTGAGGAGCAAGGTTGGAGGACAATTGAGATGCATAATGGTATGCTCCAGTGGGTATTCCAAGGCTGATGGGCTTTTGCAGTACTACTCATAGACTTCTTCTGATTGGACATTTCTACATCTGTTGTTGTAAGATTGCATCTTTTGTCTCATCACACAGATACAGCCTTGGTAGTGCCCCAGTTATCTACTCCTTCACTGTGCTTTCTTTCGCACCTGGAGCACGTCTCCCCCATTGCTGTTGCATTATGCTCTATGCTCACATGCTGTGTAATCAACCTGTCTCCGCCTGTACTAGGTACCTTTGATATTATCATTGTGTTTTCTTTCACACCTGGGTTGACCTGTCTCAATGTGTACTAAGTCCCCAATCTTGAATACAATGAATGAGCATCTCATTGCAAAATCTCTTTGAATAAAGGCGTGATATAGATATCGGCAAAGTATATACTTCTTGAGGTATATGATCAGCATGCACGCTATAGACACCAGCCGATGGCAGCAGTCACGTCTCGAACACCCCTTGTCTCCGAAAGCGTAAGAGCAAAGTTTAGACATTCGCGTTCGCGGTCTCTTCGACCTTGGAGTTTGTACGCTTTGGCAAGGTAATACCATGCCTCTGGCACATCCCATCCTCCACCGCGTGTGAGATCAGCCAGCAAACCAGCAGCTATATCCACGTTCCGCTCGTCCATGCGCTCCTTCTTTTGGACGGCCGACGATGTTTCGGGAGTGAGATAGATTTGGCACAGGTACACTGTGGCAAACACGTGGTTTGGGCGTATGAAGAGAGCTTTTCGGAATGCTTCTGCTGCGCGGTAGTTGTCGCTCATGGCAGAATGATACAGCCCGAGCTGAACGAGATGTAAGTCCGTACACCCTCGATTATGTTGACTACGCGTCTTGACGTACCTGCACCCAAACATTCGGATTATCCTCGTCCCTGACCTCTGCCTCTTGTATGGCGCCTCTGACCTGTTCTATCTTGCCTTGCCGGCGGAAAATTGCGGCAGACATTAACCACAGGTCGCTGAGGAGTCGCGAGTCGCGGCTGGTACGTGCGTTCGACTGATGTTTGGTGGCTGGATCAGGAGAAGATGTTCTGGGCGGAGGAGGTACTTCCAATAGCCCGAGGTCCTGCTGGGACGCATGTATACTGTGAGTTTGTCGCAGATGTATCGAGGACGCTTGGAAAGGAGTGTGGCCCAGAACGGAATGGAAGTCTGAGACGTTTCGTAAGTACGTAGAACGAACAAACGGTTCATAACATACCGGGAGCAGAGTTTGTCCTTTTCAGGTTCAGACTAGCGGACCTGCCAACCCCATGTCCAATCTTTTTAGAGATGGTCACCATACGCGCCTGGCCTTTGTGTACGCCACTTTTCAACACATCGCGGACCTTCTTTCCACGAGAGGTATCTCTATCCTTCTCGTCAAGTGAAGCACATCGTTTCTCCCCGATTGTTTCACGAGAAGACGATTCACCATTGTCAAAATTCGGTATTCCAGGGGTAGCGGGCGTGATTGTGATAGGAATGGGGGTAGGAATAGTAGAATGATCATCCGACGACTCTTGGCTGCTGATGACAACCTCTGGTCTCTGGGTATCAAGCAAACCTTGAGGTAGGTGGGTTCGTATTGACGTCGCATCAGTTCGTCCAGTATCCAGCGAAGCGCGTCTTCCGTCTATTGATTTTCGTCCTGAAAATCATCTTCAATTGCGCACCGGGTTTACGATAGAGACTACACGCACTATCATCAAGACTGGCTGGCCGCTTCTCACGGAACCAGGCGAAGACCTCTAGCCAGTTATCGCTAACATTCTCTACCCCCTCTACATGCTCAATGAGGGCTAGCTGCGTCATACGCATCTGCAAGGCATACTCAAACCGCTCCTGATGCGTTGGCTGTGGACGATCTCCCATCGGCTGCAACAGCGTCGCGGATAGCGGTATATCGGTAACATCTCTGGGAAGGATCAGTACAGGGACGTTCGTAAGGGGACCAGCGTGGCCATTAGTAACGACATCTTCAGAATGCGCGAAGTCGCGAATATTGAGACCGTCAGCGTCGGGTACTCCGGTTGGCTCTGCAGGTGCAATATCTTCCACTAGGTCGGTCTCCACCAAGCCGATGGCAATGTCTAGCACACTCTTCGCGGCCTTCCAGTCACCAGTGGCGGCGAGCAAGAGTCCGAGCAGATGCCAATGCCGTGGTTCGTTTGAATCTAGCTCAACAGCAGACCGAGCATGCTCAATCGCAGCCCGGATATCTTTTGTAATACCAGATCTGGTCAAAGCTAGAGCGAGATGATGATGAGTCGAAGCACAAGGAAAGATGGCCCCAGCGGCTCTCAAGGACTCGAGCGATCGGGTAAGTCGTTCTGTTCGTTTTCGAGGGTCCTGCTCTGCAAGCAGATTCAGTCGCTTCACAGCTGTGTTTGAGCGGTCACCATACACACCGACATAAGCAGTCACCGAGTGCCAAATTCCTTCGGCCAGATGCACGCTCGCCACCAATTCCTTGTCCCTTAAATCTAGTCTTGCTTTTGCTTTCTCGATAATTTCACCAGCTTCCTTAGCGAGCTGCACAGCCTCCCCGTAGTCTACTTCCTCCAACGCTACGCGGCAGAACAACCTTGATCCTTGGACTAGAGTCTGCACCCACTGTTTGTCACTGTCAAAATCTGAAGTGACATCGGCGCTCGAGGTCTCTGTGGTTTCATTCCCCGATGTCGCAGCTTGCCGTGCTTTACTGACAACCTGTATGTACAGTCTTAGCGTTCTTTGGGCGAGCTCGTGATCACCAGACGCAGAGAATAACCGTGACATGTGTCGGTATATCCTCAAGGAGTTGAATGTAAGCCGAGTGGCCCACCACATGAGCTAAAGTAGGTTCAATGATAATGTACCTATCAATCGACGATGAAAAGATACTGACATCAATGACCCAGCCCGCCTGGTCCCCTACAGCCCCGTCAGCTTCCCAAACCGCGACGCATAGATCGACAAAGTCCTCGACGCGATTGTTACGCTCTCCGGCGCGAGGAAAGCGCGTGCACACGCTCAGCATAGACCGGGTTTCTTGCAAGATTGAACGGGCTGAACTAATCCATCGGGGTGCTTTGATCTTGAGGAGGTCCGGTGCTAGGACACGGGCCCTAATCACGAATGCATGCGACTGGATGGTGGCGATGGCGGACCGCAGCCGTGGTCTAAAGCTCGACGGCCAATGTGCGCTGCAAGTGCGGTACAATTCGAAAAGCGTCCAAAGTGAATGGTCTTGGTCATCGCCCTTGCTCACATCATGAAGTCGGGCAGAAAGAATGATTGCTCTTCGCAGTGCGCGTTCGCTCCATCTCCACAATTCTCGGTACTTTGTGAACGTCACTACTTGCGCGTTGCTTGCCGCGCTGAAGCAACTCTGCAGCTCAGCCACCACGGCGGTGATTAAGGGTAGAGCAGCAGCGTATACAGAAAACGCTCGCTCAAAATCATCCGGGGAGAGATGCTCATGCGACATGCCTATGCATGTGTTAGATTTGATGATCAAAATGTCCTGAGAGACATACCTTGCAGTACTATACTACGCACAGCTTCTATCATACCCCACGTCCTTCCGTCGGCAATTTCCACTGTAACACCAGCCACGGTCCCAGCTGTCCAAGCAGAGACAATGCTCGCGCTTCGAGATGTCGATGCCGACGTGCCTCCGCCAGGGAGCTGTAGCGTTGCACCTTCGTGTCGCATGGTGTCATACGATAGGACGCGTGTGGACACATCTGTAAGCTCTTTCACGTTCTGCAGGATCGACAAACATTCTGACGGTCTGCCAAGAGCGAATGCGTAGTACGCAAGAGCCAATCTAACCGGCTTTCTCGATGTCAGAATGCGCGAGAGAGCGAGAATTAAAAGCGTACATCTTTCTCTGCCGTACGCAAGCTCTTCAGCGCTGCGTATCCCGCTGTGGCCTCCTCTACCCTTTCCTGTGGCAGAGTGCACTCGTCTCCAAGTGTCAACTGACTCGACGAAGGTTGATCTTCATCCTGCATGTTCAATATAAGAGCGAGAGCTTGAGTTTGAGAGGCTAGCTCTGCGACATCCGCGTAGCCTTGACAGTGTTTGTTGAACTTGCGTAGCAACTCCGACCATGACAGAGGCGTCCCCTTCGGCACTTGCGCAGGAGAAGGGACGTCCCAGCTTCCCGAGGTCAATGCAGCACGCAGTTGGCTCCAATAGTGCTTGTCCTTCGTGTTGGCCATCTCAAACTCCGGTTATGGTATCGACTCGGGTAATGAACGTCGTAAATCAGTCCTGAGCCAATAAAGCAAGTTTTGCCAACGCAGAGAGATCGCAGGAGTCTAGGAGATAGTCAACAGCAGAGTTGCAGTAGTTCCAGTTCGTTAAGTCGTCTACGCGTTGAGGGCTTGTACAGTCATACGTAAGAAGGTGGATGAACTAACAGTGTATGCACTGTGCGAGTGATAGATATGCGCCGAGTTTTATCAAGCGCCAGGGCGTTGCACTAAATTTGGAGTAGGACGTCGACGTTCTTTTCACAAGCAGCTTCCCTCACGATATGGGATGTAAGGTTGCACAATCACAAAACACGCTTATGCGAGAGGGTGCTCAAAGAGCTTTTCTAAGATGAGATTGCAAGAGGAAAGGAAGATAAACCCGATACACACTAGTGTGTGACAACATCCAGTCAAGCTCTACAAGAGATGACAAAAGAAAAGAAATTACAGAGATGCAAAGAGAGAGAGAAACCAAACACAGAGCTGGGCATATAGCTGCGTAGCTCAAATCTACCGTCGACGTGACTTCGGCTGCTTCGACTTCCGCTTTTTCACTGGCTCCTCATTCTCCGCCGACTGTTCATTTCGGTGCTCGTCGTTGTCCCGAGCGCGCTTGCGTCTATGCAAGGTCGAGGAGGATGTTGGTGCCTCTGCCTGATCTGCTCGCGAAGAAGATGCCTCGGGCTGGACAGGGTACGGACCTCGAATGCGAAGAATCCCGACAACTGGTTGCACCAAAGGCTGAGACGCAGGAGTCAGCCGCTGGGCAGGCATCCTGATCCTCAGTGCAGAAGATTGCGTCTCTGGTTCTTGCGGCCGCTCAGGCTCTCTGCGCTGGTTGGCTAGTGGTGCTGCAACTTGTCGACCCGCAATCCTCGTGCTACGGCGAGGAAGCTGAGGTGGCGGCGCAGCATCTCTGACAGTGCGCACACGAGATGAGGCTTCTGCCACATGGGGGCGCACCCTTCGTCCTGACGTGAGCTCTGCGCCATCAGCTACTGGTATCTCATCGTCATTCCTTGCACGCTTGCTGCTACTAGGCGAGGGCTGTGGTGAGGTCGCTAAGGTGCTAACGCGGGCAGCGGCAGATGTCGATGGATGACCTGTACAATAACAAAGGTGATGAACATGCCTGCATATGGACAGATGAGACCATAGAACATACCTGTAGACCGAGAGGAACTTGCATGGGCAGTTTGCGGTACATTGGGCGTCGAAAATGCCGCGGTAGGTCTTGCTGTGGGTTGGTTGGTCGCCGGAAAGGGAGCCATGCCGCGTCGAGCTTCATCGCGGCGTTGGCGAAGAGCCATGGACGCTGGTTGACTGGCAGCTACTACATGAGGCGGTACAACCTCCCATCCGGCACGCTCTTCTTGGACTTGAGCCTGCAGCCGATTGAGTGTGTCTGTCTCGCGTTCCAGAGTCCGTGCCGCGCGTTGCACCAACGCTTCCTGTGACCGTATGGCCCGTTGGGTGGCGACATCCATCCCCGAAAAGTGGTTCATCTCCCTCAAACCCCATTGTGCGGCGCTTCGCTGCAAGGGAAGCCGGTGGTACCTCACGTTGTTTGTGTCGCTGTCAGTGCGATGGTTTGGTCGGTCAGCTGTAGATCCAGAAGTAACAGAGCCCGACGCCACAGCGGACGCGGCGTCAGGCCCCGACTGTCTCGTGATCCCATTCGATGTCGATGCCACAGGCTTGTACTTGTCATCTGGCCCAGGGTGATCTAAGAAGCAGAATGTTGTAAGAAAACAACTATGCCACACTCAGCGTAAGACTCACCATTGTTGAACTTCGCCGGTACATTGTCTTCGTTCTTGACCGGGGGATCATGGTGCTCCTGGAGGGATGACGGAAGTGATGGGCGTACGAGGTGCGGCGACATCAGATTAGTGTTGACAGAGGGAGGAAGGTTGAGTAAGGCGAGCGAATAGACATTAACGGGGCAGTCTGATTGCCTATTATTATATGGAGATCAAGCGTTGGATGGCGATGCTTACCTTGATGCGACCCAATGGGGGCGAGAGTGGTCCCTGAACGTGCAACAGAGCCCTCATTGATGTCTTGTTCACCATGCGCAGGAGGGTACCGAAGAGCCAGACCGTTGACCGCAGTGAAAGCAGATTGACCGGCGGTAGAACCAGATTGAGGCAAGTCGTCGCGGTGGTTGATACCTTCAACCGCTGCCTGTTGAGTAGTAGTAGTAGTACCATGGGACGCTTCGGTAGAGCCGTTAGCCACAAGAGGTAGAAGAGGCTCAAGGGGTGACCCTGATCGACGCCGCCTTCGGAATGGGTGGTTCAGTACACATCTCATCGCGGTTTAAAAATCCACCTACCCGTTGGGTAAGATAGAGAAGTCAGCAGGGCTAAAATTTCGAGGCAAACTAGACCTGAGCTTGCGTACGGCTTTGCGGACTAGGTTTCTGGTAAGAGTCTGATGTGCAAAAGAAGTCATCATCGAAGACATACCGAGGCGGTCCATATTGTCGTGAAGCGTTGACTGATTGGTAGAAGGGTGATGCTTGAGTGTGAGTGGCGGGGGGAGAAGTTGTTTTGAGCGTGTTGAGCAACAACATGCTCGCGCATAGCTGGCCCTTTTATGCGTCAGGTGGCGCGAAGGCCAACTGGACGAGGACCATAGCACGATGCGAAGGCCAGTGGCCACTCGCACTGCACTGTGGCCCGAGGTGCTGTGGTCTAGCAATGGCACCCACCCTGCGCCCTCGTGTTTCGGCCATCGGTAGCAGATTCCAGTGGCCACGCTGTAAACCTGTCCATTCGCGACAAGACAAACGTCAGCTAAGGACTTGTTTTGCGCAGAGATGGCAGTGGTGATGTTCCCAATCCAAGGTATACTCTCTCTGAGACTGTGGAAGCTGCTGTGTTTCGCTAAGGGAGTGGTTGGTGGTCGTTGTGTGGCGAGTGCGTAAAGACGGCGTCTACTTTCGCGCTGGCCATTGCTAACTCAAATGGCCATGGCCAAATACTATCTCTGATCAATTTTGATTGGCCAAACAAAACAGAATACAATCAAATGCAGACATTTGAAACATATTTAGTTATTAGGAATGTGGCCAAAGCCTTTGCTATTCGCGGCAGGCGATGCGCCACAGGTTGAATAGTAACCGATCGCGACATGACAAAATGGCCATCGGGCAGCGAGCGCACGCTGGCCACAAAATGCCAAGCATCACGCGTTGCGTCTTGTGACTGCAGATGGCGAGAGAGAGTCGGCATGGGGTGAGGCGTTAGTCCTGGCTCGTTTCGAGGATCCTTCGTGGTCTGTCGCCAATTGGTCATGCTCTCGCTTGAGAGAGCAGGTCATCGCGTCAGACTTGTCATTGCATTCGTGCAGCTCGAATGTAGGAAGGCCAGCGAATGGCAAGTCTTCGAGCTCCAACTGTCGGAAGGGCATGAAGCTACTCAATTGAAGAGCTTCGAGCTCGAGGGCAGGTGTCGCGTTCAATGGGTCGCGAGTCTCTGAAAATTTGACACTGGTGAGACTATTGCGACATAGATGAAATTATAACGCATACCTTCGCGCCTCTCGGTAGCTTGAAAGCCAGGTGGAAAGAGGACATCAGGTTGTTGAGGCTGGTCGACATTGCTAAGCCCTAGGAAAGAGTTGAGAGCTCTCCCCGTATCAGAAACTGCGGTGGATAAAGGTGCAAGCGGGGAGAGGGATCGCAGTCCGGGGAGGGTTAGAGGAGAAGGGGAAGAGCAAGTCGTCATGAGCTGCTTGAGGCGGCCATCCGCATCATGAGTGGGCAGGGTGGTTACACAGCGTAATTCCTGCTTGTGAGCTGCGTAGTTCTCTTTGTCGGGATTTGCAGAACTGGTAGGAGTAGACATGACTTGGGAGGAGAGCGATTGAGGTGGGAAGAGCCATCCGTCTGCTGAAGAGGGCAGTATTTATACACCAAGTCACGTTCATTTGGTGATATCTTGCCGGTGAGATCCCTATTGTCTCCTAAGGCAAAGATATCTTTGAGCATTGGGCCAGCGAAGTATAGTCTACCGTCGTTTGACGCATTATGGCCATCCAACTCGTGTCGTGAATGAAAGGCAAGTTCCTCGTGAAGATGAAACATTGCCAGAGGGGCAGTGACCCAAGCCGCGCGCTGCAGTGTGTGTTTCAGTGACTTTGTTATATACCTCTGAGGCCACAGCGGAGATGGTTAGTTCGGGACAGGCCGACATTAACAAAAACGCGTTTCGCAAAGGTACGAAGGGTAGCTAGAGCTCACTGGCCGTCAATCAAAGGAGTCTATCGCAAAGTGAAGAATCACCTTTTTACGAGTCTCCATGGTGACTCCATGGATTCATACGCTTCAAAGGGACTGCAGGAGCCTTGCACCTTTGACATGTGGGATCGAACTCTGGTGCGGGGATGCGTCGTGGCACTAACATTGTGCTCGACTGCTAGTCCTGATAAATGTCAGTGCTGGTACTAGGACTGCAGGAAATCTACACTGACACAGTATAGTTACAGTTGCCGCTGTAACACTCACTTTCCGGACTGGAAATAACGATGAAAAGTGGAGTCGTTCGACTGTGAATGCCAAAGGTTGCATAGGTTATGAGTGTGCAACAAACACCGTAGACGTCCAGGGATTTGTCGATAACTAGATTGCGAGGAAGACTACGGTCAATTTGTGATGAGGTTCAAGAGCAAGTTGATTAAAGGGGCCCCTTTCTTATCTGACTTATCCGGTTAGCTTTTCAAGTTATTATTCGCCTACAGCCTGGTAACAAATGCCCTAACTTGACACTATATCATCCTGTGGGGCACAGTGTGAACAGACTTGATCCTGACCGATGCGGTTCTCGAATGCCCAATCCCCTATAAAGTGGCTCTGTCTTCACCTACGTACTAGACAGCAACGACGACCTTCAAGCCAACACCGCCCGAAGTAATTTGAGTTCTGACATTGGTTGCCGCCGTCAATTCCCCGCATACTGTACGAAACGCCACCACCGTACACCATCTCCAGCACTCGGCGGTACACTTGCGACCCCGCTAGTTTATTCGCCAACGAAGGCTTGAAGACGAGGACACTGCTAGTAGAGGAAGCCATGTTCGATGAGAAAGATGATCTATGGCTCAAACTGAGCGTAAGCATCGGAATTTTCGTCGTCTCTCTCTTTGGTGCGTTATCTTTTGCCCTCGCTATCCAACGTTAAACTCAATCGTGTTTGAAGCCGTGTCGTTCCCGGCGATATCAAGACGAGCTAAACATTTACGTATACCCTCGCTGGTCTTCTTTCTAGGCAAGCACTTCGGTACGGGGGTCATCCTTTCGACGGGATTTGTGCACCTACTGCCGGATGCGTTCAATTCGCTCAAGTCGAAGTGGACTGGGCTCATCACGTGAGTTTTACATACTGTGCGCAAGGCTGTCGACGGATTTCCTGGCGGGTATGCTCGGCTCGATCGTGCCTTCATCCCCGTAATGTCAGTTGCTGGATTCGTGAGGAACAGTTCCAAGGCCACGGAAGTGCCAGAGCATAGTACATCTATACTGAAGCTACCGCTGCTCTCATTGGTGGTGACTGTGTAGTCTTCAAATGTCTGCTACTTCTCTCCCTGAACCAGTCCACTTGCACACGACGAAGTGCTCCTATATGTGGCACGGCTCACGAGGCTGATCGTTATCCCTGTTACCAGTTTGTGACGGAGGGATCCCGAAAGCCATTGAACTGGTCGAGCAGCACAGTGTTACCGTCGCATGAGCGTTCTAACCACGATTGTTTTCTACAATACAGCCTAGCATCTCTCCTGGGTATATTTCTGGTCGAATGTATGTCCTGAATTGCTGTCACATCTCGAAGACCACTCATCGCAAACATGATTTTGTTAGATCTCACAACAGCGTATGTAGATCATCTACATTCATATCCATCCGCACCGCCTTCCCCGTCACATTCTCGATCACGAACCTCGTCAAGAACAAGCGAACCCACGCTTGACTGTCCTTCCGTGCACGAAGAAACACCTCTGTTGGACCCTTCGATGCATCCGGTGGTTCAGAGTGTCTGTGCGATCGCTGCTACAAATGGAAACGATGTTCCTGTTGTCGAAGTGCCTACAGCGCTATCGAGACTAAGACTACCCTCGTCCGCCATCCCCAAAATGCAAGATTTTGCGAACACCGAAGAAGAGGCGATATTCGGAGGTGCTCATCACCGGCATGAAATGCGCGATTCGCATGCAAGTCACAGTGTTCTACCGCCCATGAGCAGGGTTGGAGGAGTCGCAGTGGGCAAGAAGGTCGCTGCTTTGGTATTCTACGACAACGATAGCGAAGAAGAGAGGAGTAAACAGCAGCAGGCAGAGGAGCCAAATCATCGTCCTCATCATCACGCGCATCCAGGCGGAGGCCATGGCCATGGTCACTCGCATAGTCATCATAGCCACGGACACGTGCATCTTGATATGGGGAACTGGCACGACGCAGAGAGCAGCTCCAACGACGGAGGTGACGAGGAGCTGGAAGAGGAGGTGAAGATAGGAAGAAGACGGCAGGTGGTCGGCATTTTGGTATATCTCGCACTGCTTCGATCTGTCGCCAGTGAAATTGACGACTTTTCACTTATAGATACTCCAAATTGGTATTATGTTGCATTCGCTCGTGATTGGCTTGACGATGTCCGTCTCGTCAGGCACTGAATTCAGTAAGTCGTTCGTCTCACTCCCTATGTCAGCCGTTGCTAATTTTGAGGTCAACTAGCAACTTTGGTCACTGCAATCATGTTCCACCAAGTGTTCGAAGGTCTTTCACTTGGTATTCGAATAGCAGCATTGCCTTCAGAGGCGAGTCAAGGTATGTCTGACTCTTAGTTCCGCCTCATTCCTGATTTCAACTGACCCCTTGACACCCAGGAGCCTTCAGTAATCTCCCTGCCCGAATTCTCAAACCATTGCTCACCCTCACCTTCGCATTGACAACGCCTGCGGGACTTTGGATTGGCTTGGCAGTGTTTACCTCCACTGCCAAGTCAGCTCCACACCTGAAGGAAATGCAGGGCTTGCTGTCGGCGATGTCCGCGGGCATGCTCATCTATGCTGCATGCGTCGAGATGCTCGCAGGTGATTTCGTCATGGATCCTACGATGTGGCGGAGCGGATTGAGGAGGCAGGCTACGGCGTTGATCAGCTTGGTAGTGGGTGTGGCGGCGATGAGTGCGATCGAGTGAGCCCCGTTGAGATATTGGCAACTGCCTTGGATTTTGTGGAATGAACGGAGGAAGATAGACCACCTCGAGCATTCGTACTGTATTCTTTCGCTAAAGTCCAATTTTTGCTTATCTTCTCAGTGCTGTTAGCTTCTGCACCGTACTACAATGCAACAAGGACCGGGCTTTGCATGCGCGTACGCCTTGATGGAAAAGGCGAGAACGAAGGTAGTCATGGTTGGATGTGGCAACAGCTTAGAATTACTGCAGCGCATAATACGCCTCGTCGCCACAAGGTTGTCGGTGATCAGTTCCGGAGCTGACTGAATCCGTCGGAGTGCGCCTGCCAACCTTGAGGCCATATGATCAGAATCTAAAAATCAAAGGAATGACATTATCAATAGCGATAATAATCTAAACAACAGGCACATGCGAATATTATACAATGAGGGAGAATCAAGTTAGAGCTACAAGATGTTTCGTGGCCGACTCATGGAACGGACGTCAATGGCATCGAGCAAACCGACCATCTACACATCAAGCACAGCGTTAAATACGTTAGAGATGCATGACGATAGAACGTTAATGCGACCACTGGAGTGTGTGACGTTTCACCATCCGCTTCTGGCCTGGTTTGCAGGTCCTGGTCGCAGCCGCGCTAGAGGATTGTGTCGCAGATGCCGCGGTAGACGAAGCTACGGCCACAGAAGCAGAAGTAGAAGCGGCCGCAGAGGAAGGAGTGGATACCGGAGAGCCAGAAGAGGGAGTGCTGCCAGCGGCAAAAGTGGCAACCTTGGGGCCTGGGAACGTGTAAGCGGCACCAGGGGTGTAAACCTGTATACATCGAGGTCAACTGGACTAGTCCACGAGTAGAAGATGAGCGTATGCGTACATCAGTGTCCAAGATACCGGGGTCGTTGTCGGAATATGCTCCAGGGAATGACACAAGCTCTGAAGAATCTGGGACGCCGGTTCCGCTCCCCCCGACCTTGAGCTGGCTGCAAGACGGGTAGAACTCGGCTCCGCCAACGCTCATGGCGAGTTGAAGGGCGATGATTTCGTGGCGAACAAGGTAATTCCCAGAAGCAAGGTTCGAGGGTAATGTCACGTTAATAGGTGCGCCGGTGTCTGTCCTTCAGGTCAGAATGTGGATATAAGACAGGACGGTGAAGGTACGCACTGAGAGTAGCCTGGGCCCAAGCGCCGCTCGAGTCCTGCCCTGCTTCGTCGATCTTGAACCACTTAGCTTGCGTGGAGTCGAACTGATCGCAGGTGGTATCGCCGCAGGAAGCCAAGTAAGTCATCACCGGGCCAGTGTTGTGAACCCACTGTGCTCCGAACTTGTCAGCGGTGATTCAGGACAGAAAGTAACCTGTGTTGCTCACGTTGCCACTGTCACCATTCATCCAAAAGAATGAGAGAGAGCTGCCTGGTTGAGCGTCGGCAAGTAGTGATGCCTTCTGTGCATCCTGCCCACAGTTGAGGTTGGCATTACTGGTCCCCTTGACGGGATCAACTGAAGAGATCTGGCGAACGACGCTAGGGTCTGCCCTCGGAAGTCAGCATTGAACAAGCAGTGAGAATGAAGGTAAAGCATACTGGGCGTAGCATTGGGCAAATTTCCCTTGTAGGATGTTCCGTCGATGACGAGATTGGACAAGAAACCATGCGCAGATACATAAGGGAGGATGGCAAGAGCGGAGAGAGCGACTGCGGTGAAAGTCCTCATCGTGAGGTTTGGCAAAAGACAAAAAGCAACGATAGACAACTCTTCAAGAGTTATAGAGAGAGGGAAATGCTGGGGAAGGACTGCAGGAGAAAGCCTCGCTGGGAGGGGTGCCTTTATAAACCTGGGAGGGGAGGACGGCCACGAGAGGGCGAATAGTCCGCATTTCCAGAGACGAAAGGCCCTTTATGAAGGCCCATGTTTCCATTGAGGCAACCTTCAAGGGAGACAGACCGCAGTCGCATGGCTGAGCTTGCGCGTTGGGCCCACCATTGTCCAAGTTGGCACTGAGACAATAAGCACAATAGGCTTCACTCGATACATGCGTGCATTGCCCTGTTGCCGTACGAGCTTTGACCGGGACGGGGCTCATTGTACAGCCAAACAAGCAAAAGGATGAGTACAAAGCAGTGGATGAGTGCAAAGCCGTTTACCGCGTCCAGTCCAAGCTCGCCCGTCGCAATGACTGCCGAGTAGGGGGGATTGGCGTCTAACCTAATATCTCAGTAGAACTAATTACGGTGAACGACAAGAATAGTCATCCCATCGGAACCTCATCCCATTTCGTGGAGGAAAAAAAAACCGAGCTACACTAGAGTGCCAGTACCGTCGAAGCGAAACAAAAGTGTTCATGTGGACATTTCATTCAACAAGACTCCAATAGACTAGCCAAACGTTAGCGAGTGTTCAGACATACTGTAAGTATCTGTAGCAATACATGGTTTGAAGTCGCAGTGTTGAGCATGGATGAACACACAGTTTTGATCAGGTATCTGGAACAAGTAAAGCGTACTGTCTCAAGCCTTGAGAACCCGCCGTCCTAACGCCTCAACCTCACGATGCAGCACAGCGGTCACGGCACTGCGTATACGAGCAGTCTCCCGAGCACCAAGCTCGTGACCATCTGGATGCTCCCTCAGACCAGCCGACGTCCGGCCTAGCCAGCCTGCATTGGTGCGAGTGCTGCTATGCTGCTCGTCAGTTATCCTTCTACTTGATAGTGGCAGCACGTCCTCATGCTCCTTCATCGATGCCCTAGACTCTAACGCAGTCCTTATGTCTGCCTCCTTCACAGGTTCTCCGTATGTGACGCTTAATGCGACACCTCGTCTGGGGAGGTACTTGTACGGAAACGACCGCCCTTCGGGCATCAATCTGTCGAAACCTGAAAAATTACATTGACAGATGCCTCAAGCCAAGACACGTCTACCCACACACCTGTGAGCCACATGGGTATGATGATAGGTGGGCGTTGCGCCTCCATCAAGATTCTACCGCTGTTCAAACGGCTCAGTTAAGGAGCTGTAGTTAGATGACAATATTGAACACATACACGCCCCACTTGAATCTTAGCAGTAGAGGTTGGCCAGGTTCAAGCCCTGGCTGATTCACTTTTCCCTCGCCGAAGAGGTGTATCCATGCGCCATTGTTCAGCTTCGATATTGCTGCGTCGATGGCTGGCTGAAAGACGCCGTTCCCCCGAAAGGTCTCAAGAACTTGACCGTTCCTAAAGAAGGCGGAAAATGCACTGTCTAACATGGCGCATCGTTCAAAAGTCGATTGAAGCTGAGCGAGTGAATGAGGCCTTACGGGTTGGTAAACATGATGTCTGACGCGCCAAGTGTCCATCGAGTCATGCGAGAGCTGAGGTACCAGCTGGTAGGTAGAACGCCCCAGGATAGAGGGTCATCTAGGCTGATGTGTTTCCTGCTTCGTCAACCAAGCCAGAGCACAGCATAGAGGAAGGGCTCACGTTGAGATATGATTGCTCACTTTGACGGTGGTGAGTACGGAAATGCAGACGTGCAATGAAGCTTACTGGTAATGACACCTCTTCCAGAGTCCCTCTCTGCGTCCTGCAAAGCACGCTGCAGATTCGCTAAACCGTCAACCTTCACTGAAGAGCAATAACCGAGGTTTAGGAATGTCTTGCAGGTCAACCCAATAGCACCAACTGTCATGCGCGACAAAGCCGAGGACATGCGTTATGTGCAGCCTTGCCTGTTGAGCAGACCAGTAGAACGTTCAAGTCGAGAATTACAGTATAGTTTGGCAGAACTCCTGACGATGAGGGGGAACGTCGGCACGGGAATTGCTGTGCGTCCTGAAAAGGAAAAGATCCCGATGGTTTGAACGCGCGTCTACCACTAAGTATTCATACTCTGCGTAATAACCAACATTTATGCTGTCGAAAAAGGCACTGAAAAAGAATACATATTTTCTCGGATATACACCTTCTGGAAAGAATTTACATTGTTTGCCTCACAAAAGTGACCTGTTCTGATGTACCTTTTCTGCCAAACTAACTGTCAGTTTTCTGTTCTTAAGAATAGAACATTTTGTCTCCATTTTGCCTGATGACATAGATTGAATAATTTGCTGAACCTAATAGCCTTTGGATACCAATATCACCATCTATCTCTGTAATCCACAGCAATTCATTTGAACTACAGTTGAACCCCTCTTAACCCATACCCCTCGGGATACGCAGAAAGGTATGGGTTATCAGAGGTTATGGGAAACAAGAGGTGGAGCTTAATTGAGCGCCCAGGGCTTTGTCGAATATAACTGTGGAATTGTGTTATAAACTACCAAATTCACAATTTGTTGATACCATAAACAGATTGTTATGGGTAGTGCTCTACTATAGTAAAGTTGAGCACACAGGAGTTGGGCTATGCCTCGGTCATGTCGAGGTTATTCAATGGGCCCCCTCGCAATACAAGTATTATTGACAATAACACCACATTATGAGCTGATTTTGTTCCCAACAGCACGTAACATCACCTATCATGTCTTATTTAAGAGGAAACCTACCATATCTGGGATATTCAGCCCAAAATTGTGCCATATAAGTATGGGTTTTTGCTTTCAAAAAGGTATGGATTATGAAGTATGAGGGGTTTATGGGTTTTTAGCTCGATTTCTCTGCAAACCAAGTTGGTTGAGCTTACAACGTACGGGTTTTGAGGGGTTATGGGGTTTGAGGGGTATCGGTTAAGAGGGGTTCAACTGTATGTATCAGATGATATAAGGAAGGTGTTTACGTTGCAAAGGGGAGCCGTGAGCAATGTAATGTATTATAAAGTGTTGCTGAGTCCCGTCACTCAATGTAAAGCTTTTAAACCATTAGAACGTTACACAGAAAACATACCTTTCTCTGTTCATAGAATGCCCAACCGACTTGTCAACGTGTCCAAAGCGCCCAGTTCCGTTTGGGTGCCCAAAAGTAAACTACAACTGCGTGCAATGATCACGAACAAGCATGACTACCGCCACCACCACCACATTCAACAACAATGACAACAACCTCAACAACAACTCACATCACTGCTCCTTACTGCTTAACTCATTTCACAACAACCACCCTTCTTCCTTCTCCTCCTCGTCTAAAACACGTACAACAATCTACCCTCGATACCACAGCCATTCATCCACCCACTCCTGTCTTCTGGCTCGACAAGATTCTCCACTCTCCCTATCCCACCTCAAACACCTACACCTTTTGCAACCGCACAACACCGCACCAGCTTACCTCCTCTGCGCTGGCCAACAGCACAAGATGTTGAAATGATTGAGGATGACAACAACGACAATGATGACTTTCATCCTGTGATCCCCCCCTTCCCGCAACCACCAACGCCGCCGCTGCCAGACCTAGACATGATAGCAGCAAGCCGCACGCGTAAGCAGGCGTACTTGGCACAAGTCATGCAGCAGCAGGAGGCCGCACTGCAAGAGTCCATGCAAGCAGAGATAGCCGCACTTGAATCCGGGCAACAGACCCGACGACAACGGGTTCCACGACCTGCTAGGACTGAGAGCTTGCAACTAGACCCCAGGAGAGCTACTAGGGCCTTACAAGTGAGTATATGCGTCACTTCTGTCCTAGTATTACATTGCTGACTCAAAACAACGCTCTTCCCGCCCTGACGTCTACATCGCCAAAGCGGACAATCGTTACCACTTCGATGCCCACGAGTTTGCGTTGTCTGGCGCAGGTCCTCTCGGAGCCCTCATTTCTTACGCCGTAGTTGGCTCTGTCGCCTACTCCGCCCTTTGCGCCATCAGCGAAATGACCTCTCACGCCCCCATATCCGGCACCTTTCCTCATTTTGCTGCCCGTTGGGTAGACCCTGCCCTTGGTTTTGCGCTTGGGTGAGTATTTTTTATTGGCCTCATCTTGACCGGCCTCGTCATTGACATCGGCGGAGGACCTAACCACGACCGTCGCGGGTTCCGCTACTGGAAGAACCCCGGCGCCGTTGCTGGCGCAGGTCTCGAGCCCAATCACATTGGTGTCGATCATTTCCTTGGCATCCTCACCGTTTTTGTTCAGGCTGATTTCTCCTTCCAGGGCATGGAGCTCACCGCCATGTACATGTTTGCTATCCTCCATGTATATATGTGTTTTCAACGACTCACCTCGCTGACCCAGCGCTGCCTCTGAAACAGAGAGCCCCTGGCGCAACATTGCCAAGGCCATTTGCCGTGTCTTCTGGCGTATCGTTATCTTCTACGTAAGCCCTCTCCCTCTCCCTTCCCTACCCTTGTACTCACCCCCCACGGGCAGATTCTTTGCATCCTCATCACCGGCATGCTTGTCCCCTACAACAACCCCACTCTACTCAATGGCTCCGGCACCGCTACAGAACCACCGTACGTCATTGTCATGCAACGCACCGGTAACAAAGTCCTCCCACACATCATCAATGCCTGCGTCTTCACCTCTGCATTCTCCGCCGGCAACTCTTTCCTGTTTGCTGCATCCCGTGTTCTCTACGGTCTAGGTCTCAGAGGCCAGGCACCCAAAATCTTTGCATACTGGACCAAACAAACGTCACCTACCTCTTCTTCTGTATGTTTCTCTCCCTACTCACCCCGTTCGCAAAAGAGGAGAACATGCATTAAAATCTCAGTAATCAGAAAATGTACTCTATGTCCTCAACGCTATTCATTACATTGTTATTGCTGTGTTATATGTAATAGCTACCGCCTCAAGAGCAAAAAACGGCAATATCAGCATCAGTGTTAAATCTACCATTATAAGTGATTGGTGAGAATGTGACATGTAATGATACTGCAATGTAAACGTACGGCGAGATGACCTTGCAATGTAATCTACAGGCGGGCATATGACATTGCGCTATAATGCAATGTGATTTTGAGCATGGGGCATTATTAACTCGCAATCGTCAGGTGCAAGATAAATATTTGTAAACTTATATTTAATCCTTCAAACATTATCTTGCAAGTCAGACTTTACATTGGTAGGTAAAATGTCACTTTTTCATTATTTTCCCAATGTGGCCATGGGTGAGCACCTCGCCAGTGCGACTCATGCTATGTGGAGTTTCCCAAACTATACAGTTGATCAGGAACCTAATCTAGAAGCTTAGACCTGTCTTCTCTCACAATTGATCAAGTGGTTTACCTCGCCTTGTCTGTGCCCGCTCCTCACTCCAATATCACTAGTGTGCATCCAACATCTCAATGAACAATCAGAGGAAAAAAACTGTACTCTGTCCTTGCTGTCACAAACTGGTCTCGCCAAACATGAAGCGAAGTCATGTGAAGCTTCTTCGTGGCAACCCAAGTGTAAAAGCTGGAGCACACAGCTATCAGCTGCAAGTCTCTGCTGTTGCTTCTCTGCCAGCTTTTGAGGAGGAGCACATACTCTCCGTCAATGACAATGGCATCACCAACAATGTTGTTTTTACTGAGGAGGCCTCAGGGTCTTCTAGCATGGTTGAGGGCCTGGAATCTGAGTCTGAAGGTAAGCTCAAGCTTCTGGTATAAATTGAGGTGTGCTCAAAAGACTTACTTGTTTTGATCAGAACCACAGATTTCTGGAGCGCCAATGGACATCGATACTTCTTTGGACATCACAGTGGAGGTCTTGGCCAGTGCAATCCGAGCTCTCCGGTCAAGAGCACAACATTCGAGATAGTGTTCCACCACGGGTGTACATGAAGAGGAAGATGATGATGGAGAGAGTGAGGAGAAGGGCGCCTTGAATGATAGGATGGGTCTGAATATTGACATTCCGCATATGGAAGTTGATGACCAATGTCTCAAGCCCAATTTGGACAGCTCAGAGCCAGATGAGGATGGCCTCTACGTCTATCAACAACTTACCGAGACCTTTGAATGGGAGCTGCTTGACGCATGTGAGTTTTAATTCCACAAAGTGGACATGATGTACTGACAGTCTATGCAAACAGACAACTTGAATATACTCAGTCCTCAGGATAAGCGCATTTTGCACTTGTTTGCCCTGAAGACGCAAACCAAAATGACACGCGAGACATTCTCCATGCTTCCCTTTGCCTTTGCTGAAGATGACGGCACACCAGCTGTATGCGTTTCTGAGGACAAGATCACATCGCGGGCAGGGTTCCTCTCAGGATTGGATCCCAAACCACTCCACTGCTGTATCAACTCATGTTGCTGCTTTGTTGGCCCACACATGGACTGTCAAACATGTCCTTATTGCAATGAACCCCGTTTTAATTCATCTGGTCGTCCTTGAAAGCTCTTCACTTACATTCCTGTGGCACCGCGTCTGACAGCAATGTACAAAGACCAGAAGTTTGCTGAGAAGCTGCAATACCGTACAAATTTCCAGCCTTTACCACCACGCCACAATCCCCCTTTACCCGACTGCTCCCGATATCACCAACTCAGCGGCCTGGGCTGTCCTGGAGTATGTTACTGCCCAAGCAAGATCAACGACATCTTTGATGGCCAGCACTACTGCGCTCTTTGTGACACCAAGGTTGAGATTGGTGGCAAGACTGATCCCTTCCACTACTTCTCTGGAAACAATGATGTAGCCCTTGGTTTTCTTACAGATGGGTTTGCACCTTTCAAACAAAGCAAGCAGACCTGCTGGCCATTGCTTCTCATCAACTACGACATACCGCCAGAAGAGCACTTTTGCAAAGAGAACCTTATCTGCGTGGGAGTTATTCCAGGGCCCAAGAAGCCTCACAACCCTGACTCCTTCATGTGGCCTATGATTGAAGAAATCTTGTCACTGATGGTTGGGCTCCCTACAATGGATGCGCAGACCCGAGCTTTGTTTGCACTACATGTCTATCTCATTCTTGGTGGAGGGGACATACCTGCAGTCTCAATGGTGATGAATATTAAGGGTTACAACGGCTACTCACAATGCCGTATGTGCAAGATCCTGGGTGTAGGAGTACCAAACAGCTTGTCAACAGTGTACTATTGCCCATTGGACCGATAACAGCATCCTGCAGTTTTGAACGGCAATTGGCAACCTGCACGCTACAATCCGAGGGAGTTACCGCTGCGGACACACACCAAATTTCTTTGTCAGGCACACAAAGCACAGGGTAGTCCCACACAAGCGGCAGAGAAAAGGCTTTCCAAAGAATATGGCATCGAAGGAGTTTCTATTCTCAGCTCCCTCTGCTCGCTATCCTTCCCAGCATCTTTTCCATACAACTTCATGCATCCCATCTATGAGAACCTCATTCCAAATCTGATACTATTGTGGACGGGTGAGTTTAAAGGGCTAGATGAAGATACAGAAGAGTATCAGCTGGATAGGACAGTATGGGATGCAATTGGCAAGGCTACTGCTGAGTCAGGCTCAACCATTCCTTCTGCATATGGGCCTCGTGTTCCCAATGTTAAGGACAATTGTTCTTATCTGACAGCAGACATGTGGTCATTTTGGACACTGTACCTTGGGCTGACTTGACTGCAAATTCAAAAATGCCAAGTACTACAACCACTTCCTCCAGCTTGTTGCACTTCTCAATCTCTGTATCTCCTTTGAGCTCTTGCCTGAGAACATCCATAACATCCGAGAGGGATTCATCACATGGGTGGAAATGTACGAGAGGTAAGCTGATTGTCTTTTTAGCAGGAAACCCCTCTGAATCAAGTCATATTTTCATGGCAGATTCTACTATCAATACTCTCCCTCACACCTCTCAACCTGCGTACTCACCATTCATGCCCTTCTTCATATTGCTGACAGCATTGAGGCTATGGGACCTGTATGGGCATACTGGGCTTTCCCCATGGAACGGTACTGTGGTATTCTGCAACGCTCCATTCAAAGTTGGCACCATCCTTTCACCAACCTTGCGCTAACTGTTCTTTCCGATGCATGCCTCAAGCAGCAAGGAATTCGATATAACATCCACCAGATGTTGTTGCTCAGGCCTTCACCTAATGCACAGGTTCAAGGGCAGTTCCAGTCTCCAAATTGTGAGTCATGTATGCTCACTAGAGCTTTGGCACTGACACACCCTCTTCTGGCTGTAGATCCTACCTGTGTTCTTCTGCCACCTCGTCTACCCTCCAGTGCTGCTGCAGATCTGCAGCTTATTCAAAGGGTCCACCTGCACTTTGCCACTCGATTTGGCTTACCCCTCACATTTATACGACGTGAGTTTATGAACATTCAAATTGAAGGTTACGGCCGTGTACGTTGTCTTGGGGGTGATACAATGTGGGCCTCTTCAATGGTCTCTCCTACAGAGGATAGACGGGATGCCACATGGGTCCGAGTAAGTCTGAAGAATAATTATGATAGCATTGGGTACTGAGCTGAACTTTTGTTTTGTTGACAGTATGATATTCTGCTGGATGAAAATGCTTGTTATCGCCATGCTCCTGCTGGGTCTCAGCCTAAGACTTTCTACGCCAAGCTGCTGCACATCCTTGTGGTAACTGTTGCACCGGCACCAAGAATTGGTCTGCAGGAGAGAACACAATTTGTACTTGCAGATGTCCACACCAGCAAGGCAGACAGTCACACTCTAGGTCCGTTGAAGGTGGACATGTATGACAGCATGTCACCTCTACAGGTGATTGACATGACCTGTGTACAGTCTCTCGTTGGAAGGATCCAGGCCCTCATTCTTCCTCGGACTGCACAGGCAAACAAACTTGGGTCATTGTTGATCGGAGTGGAGGGTCTGATGGTGCTTTCTATGCTTCAGATGTTGATGAAGCAGTGCGGGACAGCTCAGAAACCATGTAATGTAGTTCAAATTTATCCTATCCAATAGTACATGTTTCTGTGATATAGAAAACACTGCAGTAGGCCTCGAGATGCCTCAATACATCATACTACCACAATGAGTCTGAGTGCCAAAATGCTAGCCACAACAACAGTAGAATTATAATCTTTGATCATGTGGGATACAAAAAAACTATGCAGCTATATCTACATACATACCCCTTACAGAAACTTTCACCAATAAGTTATACATATATATGTACGTAGCTATAGCAGATGACAGCAGCAGTGAAATTCACCTGCTGAACTCAGCGTGTTGTTGAAAATACCCCTTGTCGCGCAGACTCCTACCCAGTTGCCGTCGGTCGGGAGAGCAGAGATATGCTGGGTCTTGAGGGGTGTTTAGTTGTGTTTAGTGTAATACTGTATATAGAAATTGATCAATCCAACATGTGCTATTCCCAACCTTATTTCTGCTTCCCTCCCTCCGACGACTAGCACTTAACAAGTGTAAACAATGATTGGTGCTGCGGCCGGCGTACGCAGACTTTCAAGTTAACTCAAAAAATAACTTGCATTTCTGATTATTGTGACGCGGTAAAATTCCAGACAGAAAGATGATTAGATATGATTGCAACAACAGTATCTGTGTCGAGCAACCACCACCATGTATACCATCTTCAAAGAAATCCATGGCATACTTCTCTCTCATCAGATCACTATATCCTCATTGATCCTATATGCATTACAACAGGAGGCCTCATACCACCCCCTGGTGTGCAATATCTGTGTGGCATGGAAGGACATTATTACAGCCATCTCCCAGCATCAGGAGACCTGCGCAGCCATGCACAGCTGGAACAGGGATAAGATATTGGGGATTATCTGTGAGGAGATTGACAAGCTGGCATCAGAGGGCACAGGGTGGCATTTTGTGGCAGGACGTGTCGAGCCTTATCATTTGCAGGAGTTTGATCTCATAGACATGGCACAGGAGATGGGCTCGACAGCACCAAACCTGTGGGAGATGTTGGATGCATGGCTCAAGAAAGGCACAAAGGGTGATGAGGATTTGGAGTCAGATGAAAGTGATGAAGAGGAGATGGCAAACAATCTTGGAGATGCGCCTGTCACATTTACGAGAAAGCAAAAGCAACCAACAGCAGCTGCGCGGAGGAGACATTGTGCTACAATCATCAGTGTATGTTCTCCACTATTTGAAGGCGGATTGGAATAGCTGACTATGAGTAAAGAAAAAGGTTTTGATTAGTAGCATTCTCATGCAAGGGCGCAGCCAGAAAGCCAACTGGCTGCAGAGCATGTGTGGTATATTCCTGCATGCCATACACGCACCACAGAATCTCGTGAACTCACTGGCTCACATGGGTATCTCTATCTCACAAACAGCAATCCACCGCTTGCTGCACTCCCTTGGTGTACATATCACTTCCGATGCAAAAGAAGTTGGGCAAACACTTTCAGCAGCATATGCGTACGACAATCTAGACATCAAGTTCAAGTCATCAGTGCCAACCGTGGAGAAGCCAGGCGAGACATTGAAACACTTCACAACATCCATGGTCTTTCCACTCCAGCATGGCATCACCGCGAATGATTTACGCTGTTCTCAATATCTATGGGAACAATCACAGCTGAATGTTCGTGTGTTACGAGATCTCCTTCCACCAAAGCAAACCTCTCAGGACCTAATGCTCATCCATCCTCACACACGAGAGCTGGATGAAAACAACATGACTACTAGAGATCGCTTCAACGCTTGGAAATTCCTGCATGATCTTTGCCACCATGGCCCCGAAGAGTTCCGGTGTTTTGCCGCAAGTATTGGTGAGCCAGAGCCTATCAAGAAAATCCCTTTAACAAAGATGCCAATCATACCATTGAGAACAACCACAGACAATAACTCACAAGTTGCTGGGAATATCAGTGCCATGACTCATATCCTTGCCCAGGTTGGTGTTGGAGATCCTCGTGTGGTGCGTGCAGATTCTGGTGGGAGCCAAGCAGTTGTTGACGCGACCAATCATGTTGTTCTTTTCTATGGCAATCTTGGGACCGGTGAAAAGATTGACGCATTACTCGAGAGGCGAGCAATTGAAGAAACACCATGGCTTTGACTGCAGTTCGCGGTCTTTGTGCTTGGCCTTTTCCATCTCAAGATGGCTTGTGTTGATGCACTGTGGAAAGTGTTCATTTAGCCACGCTCTGTACAGGAGGACAAGACTTGCCTGATGAAGGATGTAAGTGTCTTGCATCCGCGAGAGACCGGGAGTGTTGCGTCAAAGCTAGGGTTCCAGAGGATGCATCAGATAATACAACATGCTGGTATATGTCTCTGGCTCGACTGCTGGCGAGTGGAGGTACAGAAGCAAGAGCCTACCCACACCTCATTGAAGCTGTTTGCAGCATCAAAACTGTCACTAGACTATCTGAAGGCATTAGCAAACCATCTCGCAATGAACTACACCACTCGGAAAGAAGAGAGCCAAATTTTTGACTTACAAAGCAAGCCGTCCAGTGTCTGCAATAAGCAATTCGAGAATGGATTGCTCCTCAACGAGTACTTCTGTCTCTATGAAGAGCTGGCATTTGCAATGAACCACGGAGACGTCGGCCGTGTGGAGTCTTGCTTCATGCCATGGATCTGGATTTGCAAAGCCACAGGCAAGCATAAATACGTGAAACACATGATGAAATACCTATCAAATGTCCACTTCGTTTATCCACCGGGTTTGAGGTAAGTCAAAAGATGGCACAATAGATGTTAACAGAGATGATACTAACACTCCTCTGTGTTGTAAATCTAGAAGGGCTGTTCGCTACAGCATTCTAATCAATCCATCTGGAAAGCCAGGGTGTTTCAGGGTGCTGGACTGGTGTCTTGAATTGAACAACCTATATACAAAGGTAAGTTTGCGACCCGAGCACAAAGAAAAGTGCACTAAACTATTTCATAGACAAAGTATGGCAGTACGGGAGTGAATTACACAGAACAGCGCATCATCGACGACAGTGTGTTGATACAGATCTACCGTGACCTCCATTTAACCTTCAAAAGAAATCCCACACTTGGTCATCTCACAACCAAACATGCAGAGCCCGACATGACCCAAACATTTGAGGCCGTGATGCAGCATCTACAGAAGGCGCAGCCTCACGAGATTTTCCCGGTCGCAAGAGCAAGCACTCCATCCCGTATTTGATGGATGAAGGTCAGTTCACGCTTCTTGCTTCTGAAGGACCCGAAGCCATGGATGCCGATGAGACCACCATCAAAGAAGATGCTGAGGTCACACTAGCGGATGTGACCGTCAAGATTGGAGATAGGGGTGTGATGAGATAGAGGACGTGAGCAAGTCTAGTGTAGTTGAGCGACACGCAATAACTAGATGTTGACAGCTGAGACATACCTGTATGTATGGAGTCGGAAGCTGTCAGCACACATTGAGGACGAGTCACCGTTAAGGAGGCCAGTAGAGAGTTGAGGGGGTTGTTGGCGGTGTGAGCAGAAGCAGACGCAGCATTGTCACGAGCAATGTTGGTCACGGTAGAGCTACTTGAAACAACGAGTTCAGCAGGCGAGCGAAGAGGGACATTGATACAGGACGACATGAGGGAAGGAGGTATGTTTTCTTCCAAAGTTGCGGCTTTGGCCTGCGTAGTGGTATTCCACATGGGACATTTCTTGCTTCGTTCTGCGGCAAGATATTAGTAGTTGTCAGTGTTCAATGTCTATAGCAACTTACGGGTATGTCCAGGCTGCCTACAAGCACCGCACTTGCATTGAGCCGTTGGAGCCAATGCCATGACCTCAGGTGTCGAGTTGGAGGGGCGAGAATCCCGGAGCTCAACCGTGGTGAAAGCAGGGGGTCGAGCAGGTGGGTGTACTTGCTGGATTAAATGCAAAAGCTCATCACCGTAGACCTCCCCTCCTGCCCACTTTGTCTCACGCACGAGGTCTTCCGTACTCTCAATCTTGCCGTGGTGAGTGCAATTGACGATTCGCGTGAGCATAGCGTCGGGGATGACAACCCCAGGGCCAAAGTCAGCCAGACTGCCCCGCCCGTACTTCTCTATAGTCTTGGCAGTTCTCCACTGGTGTAGCAACTCCTTCAACTCCATATTGGCCGGCGCCGTTGTGTATGTCTTGAGTTGAGACCGTTTTGAGTTGCCAGGTAATCGCTCGACAGTAGTGGGAGGATGCAGAGCGTCGATCAGCGCTTTGGCACCGTGCAAATGGCAGCAGAGTCTTGGCATCTTGATAGCACAGCGCAAACAACCGTGTTCCCTCGTTGTGTCGCAGAGCAGATGGTTTGAGACTGACATCTGCTCAGCTTGTGGATAACACACCATCAGGTAAGAATTACTTACCACCTTTACCACCGCTAAAGTATATTGTTATAGGTTTTCTTCGGCAATTCACATCCTTGCGTGTGTTGGCGTTGATCAGGTTGTCCGTGGCGTTCTCAAGCTCCAGGTGAGTACCGGGCCTCTTCCTACCACTGTGACCTGGTGTGCTTAGCTTGACCTGGCTGTAGCGAGCGCGGAGATCCTCATCAACGGCAATTTTTGACGTCTCAGCGTGGACTGTAACTGTCACGCTTGGGCTGTCATCCCCATTGTCAGTCACTTCCTGCAGCTGATCATCCTCCACTGCCTGATTTTCCTCAGTGTCACCTCGAAGAGCTGCCGCCACAGGAAAGAGAGGCTGTGGTGACATGTTATTGACCGCTGGATTTGATGTAAGTACTTTCACCTTCTCACGTTTTTTTTTCTTTGCCCGTCTTGCTTGCCTTCTTGCCTCTGACTTCCGTCTCTCCTCATCAAAATATTTTGCCTCCACGTAGAACACTGCCACGGCCTCTGTACCTGGACCTTGTGTCCCGCACCCGAATTGTTGCCACAGCGCACACATGCTGCATTTAGCTCTCCATTGTACTACGAGACAAATATCCGGTATATCCACCCCCTAGAACAGAATGAGCTTGAGAATACAATGATGCATCCATGATTGGGACACTAACCATGCCAAACGCGTTTGTCACGCATATGCCCCATAACTCTCCCCTCTTCAACCTCTTGACTGCATCCCTCTTGAATGTCTCTGACATCTCCGAGTGAAACCACAAAACCTTGTCAACATGTTCTGCTGGAAGGCAGCTCCGTAGTATTTTTTCCGCACCAACTGCCTCTGCCACACTATCGAAAAAATGATGAATTTAGAGCGAGTATTGTGTGGATCCGAGGGGAGGACAAACACAAGATCGAGGTAGCTGGAGAGTGGGTATTGAATTTTTCGCACAGCCAAGTGCACATTTGGCCAGTCTGTGGGTCGAGATATTCGGACCAATCTGTCAGAATGGAAATGCAATATTTTCATGACATCCTCCTTCACGGCGTGAGGTAGCATGGCAGACGCAGCAGCGATAGGTATATCTCTCAGTACCACATGCCGTAGCTGCTCAAGAGCTTTGTATTCTGGTCAAAAAGCACCCCATGTGCTAGTGCAATGTGCCTCATCAAAAACAACGCCAATGATGCGTCCGACGAACTCCGGCTTCTTCAATAGCCTTTCAAAACCTCCGCCACGCTTCATCAGCTGCTCGGGGCTGACTATCACCACCCGATATATCCCATTCTCAATAGCCTCGTAAAATCTATCAGATACAAGCCAGAGTAATATGAGACATTGAATGACTCACCTGGAAATTCGCAGCTGTTGCGGTTTCACTGTTGACCGTGACAGCTTTGATTCCAGCCTTAGCCAGCTGGGTAACATTCTGCTCGCCGAGAACATTCAGAGCAGCCACGACCATCTGAACACCATTGGGCGAAATAGCAGAGGCAGCCAAAATGCCAGAGTCTTTCCGACCCCAGTGCCAACCTCGAAGAGTACGTCTTTCCGGCCAAGCAAACCCTGTGCAAACAGACACTGCAGCTGGCAAGCTCTCAGTCCAAAAACGGCCTGGCATGCTGAATGAATTTCTTTGATAGTTGGTATTTGCTGCAATGTATTACTAGTCGTAGGTAGAGTAAAGCCAGAGGATTCGGGCCGTTGTTCCATTGTTTTGGTTGGTTATTAGTGAATGGGTCTAAGTCACAATAATCAGAAATGTGAGTTATTTTTTGAGTTAACTTGAAAGTCCGCGTGCGCCGGCCGCGGCGCCAATCATTGTTTACACTTGTTAAGTGCCAGTCTTTTTTTTTTTTTTTTTAATCTGAGTTTATAAAGGTCCTTGCGTAACGTAGTTACATGTGAGACCATATTCGGAAACCATGAAACGGCTGCCAGCGCCCGTCCCGATTGTGGGTTGTTTTATACAGTCCTCGGATGAGTGGTGTGGACCGGACAGCGAGGCAGTGGTGTTCAGGCACCGCCCAAGTGTCACAACCTATACTTGGCAGAACCAGAAAGGGAGACATAGACCCCCAGCCCCATGTTGGCCTGCGGCTGCGAGTGCCCGCTGCAACTGCTACTTTCTGACGGTTTTTTCAGGACGGGTGAATGTTGTTAAGTGCCAGTCGTCGGAGGGAGGGAAGCAGAAATAAGGTTGGGAATAACACGTGTTGGATTGATCAATTTCTATATACAGTATTACACTAAACACAACCAAACACCCCTCGAGACCCAGCGTATCTCTGCTCTCTCGACCGACGGCGACTGGGTAGGAGTCTGCTTGTCGCGCAAATTTCACGCTCCGAGTCGAACGAGGTCATTTGAACGCCCGCCCCGCGATATTCGCATCGATATCAACTTTCGCCGACATTCAACTCCTTATCGTGCGAATCCACTTCCCTAACACGTTTGACCGGCGAAATTCATGGGCTATTGGCTCTGCAGTGTATGATTCGATACGCCAAACAGATGATCAGTGTACACAGCTTACCCTGGTATGTACTAGCATCCCCGAGGGTGTAGGAGCTGGCCTGAAATTACATTGCGTTGCCGTTGCCATTTGCTTCAGGTTCTCCCCTTGTGTTTGTCATCGAGTTATCTCATGACTGCATCTCCTGCCACGCTACGAGTATAATGTTCAAAGGCCAAATTCGAGCATATCAGCCATTGATGCAAGTCTCAACCGCAAAGGAGTCCCACAAATTGCCACTGCACTGAAAGCCTGAGGGAGTTTCAGGCCGGTTCTAGTACGTCAGAGTGAGAGCAGTCCCTACTGTACTTTCCTGTGTCGTGTCAATGAATGGCCTCAGTGTTTAGTACCGCAATTGGGGTTGTTTGGCTGGGCTTGGTGAGTTCAACAACCACACTGAATCACAGCGCAGAAGATCACTTATCTTACGAAATGCACTTGTTAGACCGTCACGGTGCATCTTCAAACTTCTCGATAGCGACTGCTTGAAGTTCTTCAGGAGTAGAATGCTTTCTTACAGTGGCACAAAACCGCGTGTGACCTGTAACTTTGCCACGGTTGGCCACACGTTCACCAATGCATAGTCATAGTAAGTCAACCTGACGTACTAAACAGCGTAAGGCCCATCTACCGTTCTCCCTCCTTCCTCTGATGCCAGAGCTTCTCCCCCCTCAGAGTTGTTTATGTATTCGATAATTGTGCGCTCAGATCCTTTCAAGTCAGATCGAAGAATGAACGGAATCTCCTTCTCTCTGCCTTCCCTCGTAGCGTCGGACAGCGGCTGACCGTCGCCGCTGGTGCTTACTACTCCACTAGCAGTTGCGTCCGAATCACCCATATCGTTAGCATGCTTCTCCGAACCAGATCTCCAGGTCCTAGCGCCAGGTGCGGCGGTGAACTGTACGGACGACGCTGCGGTGATGATTGTGGGTGAATCGAGGAGAGAGCTGTGGGTGTGTACGAGGATGACGACGATGGTTGGATATATGCCCTGTGAAGATCACAACAGAAAGTCAGTGGGCCAGTGAACTTGATACCAGCCTGGTCGATAAAACCGGAGAACAGACGTACGACGATGGAGCTGGTTGTATATTGGTATATTAGCAGCGCAAACTCGAGGTTATGGTGTGCAGAGATGGCGCTGTTGATGCTGTTGAAGCCGAAGAAGACCTCAATCACCTATGTCGTTGACAAATAGATTATTTGAGCGTCGATTGGAAGCTTCAACAGTTTGTGTGAGATGACTTACAAAGTACAATACGTATATCACCCCAGTGTCTACGAGAATGATGAAGATCTTCTTGACCGGTGACTGACCAGACTCGGTCCCAAGGTAATTTCTGACTATATTGCGATGTCGCCCGGAAGTATTGTAGTATATCACGAATGGCCCGTCACGTCAGCGTTCAGTTTTTCTCGTCGTGGAGGCATTGTGTCAAAACTCACCAGCCCTTAATGCCAATCAAACCTGTGGCTACCGCAGCGGTAGCCAGCTGCGTCCAATACGAGGTCGTCTGAATGTCGGAACAAAACGCTGGATGAGTGAACGCTCCCAGGGAGATTTCGGCCCCGGACTGAGCGGCACAAAAGGTGACAAGGATTGAGAGGACGGGTTGAGTACACCAAAGTGGGCGGGCAAACCACCAGGTATTTGTACAGGTTGTTGGGATTTTTGGTGAATGAGCATCAGTGTGCAGAAAAATACTACCAGAACAGAACGTCCAGGCGTACCAATTGACCCGGCGTAGACCATACACGGCACAACGAGCACGAGCCGTTCGCGCAAACCGTCCGACCAGAATACAAACACGCGAGAAACGATGATGAAGTCTCCTAGTACCACCTGCACGAAAACCACGGTTCGCGCAGGGGGGGGGGGGTTGATTTCTTGTGTGACCTTGCTACATGACGGGAGAAAGTACTTACCAGATAAGAGTAGAGCGCGTCCTCGACGATGGAAAGCCTCAGTATCTCGCTGTTCGCATTTGTGTATCGATCATTCAAGCTCTTACTTCCCCCACGAATGAGGGTGAGGTCAAGCTTGACAACGACGTTCCGAACGTCTATGATCCACAGGACGACATCCATCGCGTACATAACAAGAACAATCGCAAGGATACCGCGGCGGTGCGAGGATGATTTCGACCTGGGACATGTATTAAGACGAGTGCAAGGAGGAGGGAAAGGGAGTTGGATTTGCGTACGTCAGTATTTGACTGGTCTTGAAAACGAGTATCGTGTATACTGCTGTTCAAAGACAAGCGTATTTAGCTCTCAATCATTGACCATAGTCAGTGTACCCACCGACCAGCCACGTTTCGACAACAACGGGGATGAATGATGTCAGAATGTCCGTCCCGAGAGACTGTAGCAGGATCGCATCCGGGTCGCCATTCCCGCTAGCGTCTAGGTTCGAATGTGAAGGAGTAGTCATATTCCACGAGCAGAGGATAAGAATGCTACACGAGCTCGCATATGTACACTATCTGTAGTGCTTTGTTTATCGCGTCTTGAACCCTAACATGAACAGTGAAGCACACCTGGCCACTTGCGAGCTGTGAGCACGCCGTAACTTAACTAACGTGTGACCTACATGATGATTCAACTGTCCCAGTGATTGTCGGAGTGATGTATATGTCGACGCAAGCCAAGATAGGACGTCCGTTCCGCGTCTCAATCTGACAGAGGTACCAACAAGCTCGGTGCACCCATGCGTGCTGTGTTAGATGCCTCTGGGCTTAGCGACTGCCAATTTGCGACAAACGCGCGACTACGTTGTGTCAGTTGAAACCTTGAGTGTGTTAGACAGTGGTTCAGTAATATCCAAAACAAGCGTACGTCAAGCAGTAAATTGTACACGCACTGCCACGGATTCAGAACACACGCATCTTCCCTGCCAGATAGAATAAAAATCCCACACATGCATCACGATTTCTACCGGACACTTCAGTGTGACTCCTGCAATCTTACCTTCTCATGTGGAATGATTATGCATATGGTCGTTGCCTTGATGCTGCTGCGCTGCACGCTGGCTTGAGCTTGAAGACGTTGTAGCTCGAGGTGAACAGGTGATAAGCCTGCACTTCATTTTAGAACATTGCACTAGGGGCAAACGCCGATTTCACACGCCTTGAAATTTGCATGATTACCCATTTAAATGTTAACTATCAGCAGATAATCCATAGGCAATTTTGGGCTCGGAATTGTTTCTTAATGTTTGAGAATACAAAATAATGCTATACAAATTCTGTGGCTTTTCCGGCGCAGGAATTTCTGTTGTTTAAGTGGTAGTTAAATCAAAAAGAAAAATGAAAGGAAAGTTACCTTTCAAGGCTCAGAAAACCAAGTGGAAAAGATGCCTTCCACGGATTCGGCGGGGCGTGGGAAAAGGGCATGAAAAAATCAAGAAAAGGAAAGGGCGGGTAGAATTTCCGGCGGCCTACCTCGTTGCATGCACGTGCTACCGAAAAGTTCGTGAAAGTTGTTTGCCACGTTATGTTTGCCATCACCCGACACACGTGGGAAATCTAATTGTTTTTACAATTTTAGGTCGGTCGGAAATCTGCCCGAAAAATCAATATTCACACAGATTTTCGGAGCGCGGAAAGGCTGCCAGTAGATAGGCTTGAAAATTTGTAGAAAAATCACAAAAATGTCTTTGATTGTATATTAATCTAACCCCCCAAACATAACTATATATTCACGGGATTTTTAACATATCAAATAACTCTCACAATCATTTCACGTCATGTGAAATCGGCCTTTGCCCGCAGTGTTGATGACTTTGAAAGGTGATCTCACTGTTTGAAACGTGCGGAAGGCATTTGGTAGCACGGTCCGATCATCGTGCACGGATTTTGTGAGTGCCGAGTATTGCTGCGTGAAAGATTCAGAACCCCAGGCTGTACTAGATGCTGTGATAGAGCGAAGAACTTCAATACGCCGAACAGATGATCAGTGTACACATCTTACCGTGGTACTTACTAGCATCGCTGCGAGTTTATAGCCGCGGCGCCGGCCTGAGTTATCTTCGCGTCGTCGTGGTCGTCGTCCATATACCAGAATTGCTTCGACTTTGTTTGCTGCATGTGTCATAGAGCTGCTTTAGGTCTGCATCTCTTTCCACGATATACATCAGGAAAAAGGGGTTTTCTACCTAATAACCCTAACTCTAGGTAGTGCGCAGGTGTCCTCGTAGATACCAGTAGAATCCCGTAGATATCAGTAGAGCCCGTAGATGCAGACCGAAAATATTTACACTGTTATTGACCGAGATCTTCGCCAATTATCTACTAGCTGTCGAAATAACACGAAGTCTGAATGTCGTAGGTACGCATTCACGTAAAATCGGTCACAACGTTGTAGTACATTCTCCGAAGTCCAGTCAGTTCGCGCGACATGTACTCGTCCCCAAGCAGGAATCAGATGGCAAGTGCGTACAATAGAAGTGATAGGAATGATGGATGCTCGACGACGATGAAGCCTCTGTGACGGCGCAACAGAAAACATACCGGTGAGATCGTCGTATCGGTGGAACGGTGTGTACCACTCGATATATGCCAGCGGATGCTTGCTAACGTGCTCCATGTTGCTCGGAAGTCGAAAAAGAAGCCTAACTTGTCCGACCGTCATCCCTAGTATTACAAGTTAGCGTACAGACTCCGAGTCGCGCAACACCATGAAAACTGATACTCACCGTCCAGAGGGTGGCTAGATATTCCGTCTTCTCTCTCTGAGTCTTGGGTGCTGTCGACCACTCCCTCACGCGCAAGAACGGTCGAAAATTGGGATGGAGTCGCCGGTCGAAGACCTCCCGCGGACTTTGCAGGTATTGCGCGAATCGAGTCCATAGCAAGTGTTTTTGACACCTGGCTCATACGCGGGAGCCGCTTCTTGAACTGTTTGTAGACTGAAAATGTTGTGTACATGTTGACCACACGGAGGAAGGAGTGCGCGTTCGAGGCAGCCTGTATTGGTAGGCTGGGCCGGCTGGCTGATGAGGACGCTACTGTCTTCGTGACGAAGTCCTCCAAACAACGAATAAAGTCCAGTGCACCAAACTCTTCAGTGATTGTCTTGACTGACGTGCTTGGGAACGCCGGACGTTTTGAGATAGTGTACTCCTCTGAGTCGACGTCTGCCCGCGCGTGGCTCTCCGGTGCTGTCTCTTGCTCAACCTCCTCGCCATCCTTCTCTGCGTCCTCTGCCTCTTCAGTGTCGTTGTCTCCCGAGCGTGAAGGCAGCTGTGAGTTGTGGCCGGCCTTGAGCCACTGAAGGTACTGGTCGAACCTTCGAACCGCATCCTGGCGCTCCATCCAGGTCGTCATCTGCTGGATGTACTGCTTGCGGTTGCTAGCGCGATACCCAAGCTTCGCGAAGTCGATGTGAAGCCGCTCAGGTCCTTCGGTGTTATAGCCATCCGCCGATCCAAAAAGTCGGATTGAGTCGATGTAGTGGCTCATCGAATGAAGCTTCGGGATGTTGAAGTCGTCACGAACTCCCAGACGCACAAAAACGTGCTTGTGCGAATGAAAGCGGATCCAGGCGTCCTGTAGGCATGAAAGTGAGTCCTCGGTGTGCGCCTCGTAATGAGCGTAATAGACGAAGTCGAGAACGGCTCGCACCGCTTTCACGACGTCTGGATCAGCAGCTCCCGCAACAACGCCGAGGAATACCTTTTCCATCTGCTTGTATTCGTTACCAGTCCACTGGGACACCAGCGAGATGCCCTTCTTGAAGTGGCGAAGATCCGGATGCAGTGGCATGGTGCGGAACCGCCTGTCGACTTCATCCTCTTTGCCGTCCATGCATGCTGTCGCCCATTTCACGGTATGGTCTTTGAAAACTCCCTTGTGCAGTTGATGGAGCAAATCCGGTGTCAGGCAGGTGAAGATGTCGCAGTGAGGGAGGTTCGCCCAGAAAGGATGGATGGAACGCAAACCAGCCTCCGCAAATCCTGGCCCCTTGTTTCCCTCGAGCGCGCTGCATATCATTGCGAGCATCTTCTCAGGGTCTCGCATCACCGGCAAGTCGACAGGCACACCCCGTTTGTTGGGCTGCACGAGACATTTTGGGCAGTGATTCTCCTGGCAGCAGGCCACGAGACATTGTTCCGGATGGTCAGCCACGTACGCGGCCACGATAGGGTGGGCTCTGCGGACGTACCCATCAGCACAGACAACCTCCACTCCTTTCCTTCCCGCCTCGACAAGTGGCTCCAGGAGCGAGCGCATGCAATCGTGGAAGAGTTGATAGGCCAGTACAGCACGCTTGGCCTTCGGGACGGACTCCAGTTTCGCCACAGGTAGGTACCCAAGTAGAACAGTCGCATGGGATGAGGGGGACCGGCGTAAGCTCTTCGAGATGTTACCTATGGTGAGATAAACAGGCCACGCTGACTTATCGCCGCTGAAGTTTGACAGCTGCGTCTTATCAGACGCGAGTATCACAGGAACAAGTGTAGCTCCTTTTGGGAGCAGTTTCTGCGCAGGTGATTATCAGTTTGGTTTTCCGCGTCTCCACTCGTTTACTCACCTGTACTCTCTCCCACCACGCACCACTCCACATCTCGCCGAGGACAGGTCTCTCTCCCCTATCGTCCTCGTATCGCTGTTCTGGTGCGTAGCGTAGGTTGTCTTTGAATGTCGGATTTGACATCAGCTCACGGATACACTCTACAGGATTTCGCTTCCAAAGTTCAAACACCTCGACACCGCTCTCTCCTTCGCTTCTCTCCTCACACTGCAGTTCAAAAAGCTCGCACTGCCATCCAGGCCCACGAGGAAGACTGTCAATCTTCTTAAAAAATGCCCGCTTATCTTTGAACGACAGCGGCGAGCGGTTTTGGATCTGTAAAGGCCGGTAAGAGCGAACACTGATTCTAAATAATGCTCTTACTTACAATATCAAGTTTTAGGTACCTGTCAATTTCGGATTGACTCAGTCCGCTATGCATCATCCATTGGGCCAAGCCCCACTCCTCCTCACTGGCGAAGGGAACCCACGGTGCGTCCGCTTCAACCCCTTCTTGTACTCTCTCCTCGTGCATCACTTCAAACAGAGTTCGTCCTCGACCCGTCGCAGCTCCTGCTTGACCAGACGTATACCAGTGGTCATCAAGAAATGGATTTTTTGGCATGCCGCCTGCCTCGTGTCCTTCGCTAGCATCCGGTGCAGCCTCAACTCGTGTTCGCTTGGATGGCGGCAAGTCCAAGAGTGGCGATGGCGGTGTATGCGGCTCATGACCATCAGGTGCGTCGTCTGAGCTGTGTATGGCAATATTCTGGGCAGCGGCTGATGGCGACTCGGAGCTTGCTCTGTTTGACACTGCTTGCACAGCTGTTGTACCAATTCTTGCGGCCGAGTCCCGAGATCTCCGACAGGCATTGTTCAGCTGTATGTGCGCTTTGAGTCCTTGTGCGGTAGGCTTTGTGGCACCACAATGGAAACACCGATGAGGAGGCATGGTCAGAGCGACACGGACAACACAAAGCAGGCGGTGAGCGTATTAAATTTTTTTTCCTTGAACTCCGACGTGTAGTGATGGTATTCAAATTATGGGGCAGCGATTTGTTGCTTAGTATCCTCCGATTTTGTGCGCTTGTCGGCTCCTTTTCTCTCCGCCACACTCCTCTCTGCCACGTCTACTTTTTGTTGTCTACAACTCGACTGCCTTCAGGACTCTCATGCCTAGAGCCAAGAAGAAAGCTCAAGAGACCCAGGTTTCGGAGGATGACATATCCGAAGATGACAGCGCTCAAACGCTGCCTGCGAAGAGTACAACAAGCAGCAAGAAGCCCCGCACCACCGCTCCTTCAAATACTGTGACACGACGAGAACGGAAGAAGTCTTCCAAACAGGAGAAGTTAGGTGAGATCCTAACGAGTTTGGTGTCCTGATTTTGACTGATTTTAGCAGAATTCGAAGCCCTTCAGAAATTGGCTGCAAAGCTCGAGCGGGAAAACAAAGCCTTGAAGCGATCTCAAGCTCAAGGTATGTAATACTTCGCCTGTGATTCAGAAGCTGACAATATACATAGACAGTGGTAAGCGAGCAACTGTGCGGATCCGCACACCTCCAGCAGCCTCGCAGCTTGTCAACGACAATGACTCTGACACGGGAGACGCTAACGTTGAAAACGACGACGGCGATTTCTCACCTGAGGAAGAAGACACTGGCTTCGACACCTTCCAGTCTCCGGTATGTTACACAGTCACAGTAAGCTGTCGGTGCTCACCCTCTCTTAGTTTCAGTCGCAAGGAACAATTCAAGTGACTCAGCCACCTCTCAAGAGGCTGACACGTCGCGTCAACGACCCAAAGACACCGGTGATTGCTACCAACACGAGGCAGGAGCGTTCTTCCACACCAGGTGCACTTCCCGCGCGAGATGAGTTTTATGCACGTTCGTCATCACCGCCCCAGCCCTATGATTACCGGCACAGTCGTCATTCATCACGAGCTAGTGAGCGAATGTCTAGTATTGGTGACTCTCCTCCTCCAGCCAGTCGTTCTCCGAGCCGCGCATCATCACCATTGTTTCTTTTACCTGACTCAACAGCTGTGACCGACTTGCAAGACACAGCCGGCTCGCCACTTCAAGATGCGCACAACACTCAGGTTGCTCTCTACAGTAAGTGGTTCCATATCTGCACGGCTGGAGCTGTATCTGACCAAGCTTAATGTTCCTAGGAGCTCGTAACGTTGGCGAAGATGTACCTGCACCGGGAGAGGAGCCCCGGCGTCGTGGGCGGGCACCTTCGTCTATAGAGAGCCAAGTACAGCGTCAACATAAGCGACCACGTATCACTCCGTCAACTGCTACCCCCCCTACAAATGACCTTGACTACAAGCGCAGTGTCAAGCCTGTTCTCTCTACTAGGGCAAAAGAGGGAGACTACTCGGGTGTTACCGCGAAAATCATCGCACGGTCCATTGTCCGATATGAATTGAAAGTACTTACGGAGGCTGCATTTCCAGATCACGACACACAGTACACATGGGCACGCGAGGTATTCCGTGCATCCTGTCAAGAATACGAGCGTACATACGGCGATAACGAGGAAGTCGCCAGGATCTATACTTTGGTACGTCTGGTGATCTACCTTTGTGTCGGTACTCACCAAGCTTGCAGATTGTCAATCGCGCCTCTACTTTCCGAGGTCATGTCAAAGACAAGGTTTGCAACAGAATTGTGGAGACATACGGGTTGGTACGAGACGTAGCTACCGACAATATGGCACAGGTGAACGCTGATCGGGTGAAGCGGTTGCTTGAGCCCGTTGGGCACCGCGGTGATGCCAACCGCTATTGTTACAAGGTGGGTGCCAGTGTCTTCGCCGGCTTCCTTTCTCAGTTACTCACCATTGTAACCCCCGATTGAAGGAGTTTGACAAAAATCCACCTCGCGGGCTCATGGCAGTGCCCATTATTGTTCATGCACTGCAGGACGTCATCGCTTCGCGATCTGGGGGCTCTACTCATCCTCCGCCGGGTGTAGAGTTCCGCAGCCTCTTCGACCCGGTGCCATTACCAACCATCGCGCTGCTACTCACAATGGTATGTACTCACATTGGGAATCCGTGCGCAAGAACTATTGATGCATAGTCCGAGTCACTAGGTCCGCTACGGGTTGCAGCGCTGGTCGACCGGACGCCTAGCACAAAAGGATAGGACCCACGAATTTCGCGAAACAACATACAAGGGTGTCTTCACAGAACATCTCCGACACCTTGAAGACTGGCAGGAGCTTAATCGTACGGTCACCACGAAGATTCGCAGCGCTATGTATAAAACGGTGATGTGAGTATCGACTGTGTTCTATGTGCACGCGCGCATCTCATTGGGCTTCGCAAACAGCTGCCTCGGAGGATTCAGCTTGGTGGACGAGAAGTTGGCAGGACTTTCAGACATGGCGAAGGAGAATGCATTGCAGGACCTCGAGGGGTGGACAGCTGAAAACGCAGGCAGTGATTAGATACAGCAGTCGCGGAAATACCCAATTCATACTTAGTTCACATATGCTTACTTGAAAGATTCTGATATGTTATCACGCATGCATTGCTCCTCTCTTATTGTGCTACAGGGTGCTACAGACTGCTACAGAAGTCCGACTACGTAGAAAAGAAGACCATCTCAATAAACTACGGAAGCTTACACGTTCAAGGGCTTGCTACGGAGTGCTACCGAGCCAACAGCCGCCAATAACTTTGCTACCTGAGGGGCACTTGTTTACCTGCCCTACCTAAACTACCAGAGCTCGGTAGATCTCGGTAGCAGCCGTCATGTTTCCAGATGTATGTGTCTCTCCCGGGTCTTCACTGACGCGACTACTAGATCTCCTCCCTCCCGCAAAGGAATTTCACAGAGGCCACTGTCTAGAGGAAATCTTAGGCCGGTCCCTTTAGGTGAATGCTATCCCTGCTGTACTTTACTGTGTCGTTAATGAACGGCCTCACTCAAAAAAAGAGCCTCACGGTTACTGGGGCACAAGAGCGGGCTTGGTGAGTTTAGTAATTACGACAAAGCTCAGCGCAGATGTTAATCCATTGTTTGAGTATCTTACAGTAAGAGATTTGGATGATATTCTTGAGGCCCAGGAGTGAGACGTTTTGTTACGGTGGCACCAAGCTACGTGACCTGTAATCCTGTCACAGTTTACTGCCATTTAGCTCTCAGACCTTGGCGCTCAGCCATGACCGTCAAGACATGAGCATCCAGTCCGTGAAGCTGCGCAGTACACTGACGCGAACACTCTAAGTAAGTAATAGGGTTGAAACCGTGGACAGACGAGACAATTGCACCACGCCGGATGGCTATGTACAACAGACAACAGTCGCTGCGCGATGAAGCTTGTCGGCTAGGTACACAACTTCCCTCCGTGCGACAACACCGAGATGGGCGTTCGAAGAAGTTCAAGCTGATTACGCTTCACCTGGTAGTAGAGCTCCAGGCCATCTACAATGGCACAATGCCTCCCTTTTTACGCGGTCATCACCATCAAGGAATGCGAGCCCAAGCGGATTGCTGGGGAGCATTCGGTCTCCGCTAGTACAGACGCCTGGTCTCTGACAGATGCCAACACCAGAAGTGGGGAACTTGAACTAAACCATCATGTTCTCTGGTGCGCTGTCGACTTTGCTGACATGGCAAACGTTGACTACTGCAGCACTGGCTTATGTTATATGGACCGTGGCAAATGGTGTATACAACTGGTACTTCCATCCTCTTGCCAAGTTTCCAGGACCTCGCTGGGCGGCGTTCACCACGTGGTGGAAGACCAATCTCGAGGTATTCGAAGGACGGAATCAGACCGACGAACTGTTCAAGCTACATGCAATCTACGGTAATACTCCCATAGTCTGTGCGTAAGATATACTGAGTAGTAATCACAGGTGATGTCGTGCGTATTGGGCCCAACGAGGTATGCTTGTCTCACTGTCATAACTACTGCGTCCATCGCTGAAGCTGCACGCAGCTACACTTCTCGAACCCGAACGTATATCACGAGTTATACAACCCGACGAAACGATGGTCTAGGGATCCTTCCCTGTATCATGTCTTTGCTAAACATGAATCGTTGTTGACCATGATGGAGTATCCGAAAGCCAAGCAACGCAAGGACATCCTTCAGCCACTGTTTTCGCGCAAAGCGATTCTCAATCTACAGCACCTGATCCAGGACTGTGTGAGTCGCTCTCCCCTCCATGACCATCTGTCTTAGCTCAATCATGTACCTTGATAGGCTGATAATATGTGCGCCAATATGGAAGGCCATGCAAAGGAGGGCAGAACTGTCAACTATTTCAAAGCATATAGATGTTTCGCGCTGGACGGCATCACTTCCTTCTGCTTTGGCACATCTATGAACGCCTGCGAAGAGCAAGACTTCAACGCCCCCGCTACGCAGGCGATGGCCGCTGCTCTAGGTAGCGTGCATGCTTTAAAGCATTGGCGAATCCTCAAGCTAGCGACTTCGAGGATTCCTGAAGCTGTCGCATCGTTCATAGATCCAAAACTGGAAGGCCTGACACATGTTCTCAAGGTGCGTTGCTTACCCCGTTTTTCTCTTGAAGACTTTGTGTGTTCTGACTGGCCTCACATTTTAGATGCTCGAGCGACAAGTAAAGGAGATTCTCGCACATCCTGAAGTTTTACAATCCGCACCTCACCCCACTATTTTTCATGAGCTCATAAGTGGAGAAAACGGTCGTGAGACGCCGTCAAAGAAGGCTTTGGAGGACGAAGCTTTCCTGATGATTTTCGCCGGTACCGACACGTCCAGCAACACGCTCTCGATGGCTACAGTTCACGTGCTACAGAATCCCGAGGTACATGCTCGTCTGACAGACGAACTGCTCAAGGCTTGGCCGGATCTCCATAGCCGACCACGTTACGAGGACCTCGAGAATCTTCCGTATCTCGTATGTTGTTTCCACTCTTCTGATTTATCTCTGCTGAGTACCTGAGCTGTGCCAGAAAGCCGTCTTGAAGGAGTCCCTTCGCTTAGTGCACGGTGTGTGGTCTCCGATGACCCGTATCGTCCCCAGCGGGGGTGCTCAAATAGCCGGGCAGTTCATTCCTGCTAATGTGCGTCTCATGATCCACGCTGAACGCCGAGCCCGCATAACCACTCGCGCTTTGTAACAGACTATAGTGGGCATTAGCAACCTCTTCGTCCATCTGAACCCGGAGATCTTCCCCGACCCTCACGCTTTCAAACCCGAGCGATGGCTTGAGGCAAAAGCCGACGAGAATGACTCATTAGACCATTGGTTGGTCGCTTTCAGTAAAGGGCCACGTAGCTGTCTAGGCGTAAAGTTCGTACATTCCTCTCTCAAAACTCACTATTGATTGTGAATCACCCTTCCCTATCACTTACAGCCTCGGTTGGTGCGAGATGATACTTGCTATGGCGAACGTATTCAGGCGGTTTGATCTACGGCTCAATGGCGCCACGTAAGTGCTCTCGGTCAGTCTGAAGGTAGCTTTCTAATCCGCCTGCAGCCCTTCGGATTTGAAATGGAAAGAGTGCTACATTCCGCATTACCACGGTCCAGAGTTGACGTTCGATGTACGAATCAAAACTTCGTGAGCGGCATGTAGACTGGTAGAGGATTCATGTTTGTACTGTGGTTCATAGGGTACATAAAATATCACTGCGGTCTCCATCTTCACTACATATATCCTTTTGAAGTGCGCCGGATGGGGGAGGTGCTTCTTGAACTGTGCGCGTCGTACCACTTCGAGCTGCGTCAGCACGTTCTAGCAGTCATCGGGTCTAGCAGTCATCGGGATGAGCCACAAAAGTAGTAGTCAATGTTGGCAGTATCTAGTCGACCTCAACCTGAATAATTGTTACATCTTCAACCCCAATCCTCCATCATTTCCAGCTTGAAACTCCAGCTCCGGTAATTGATACGAGTTTTTCTCGATGTCTTCAGAGTTGTCCGCGCGCGTAACTACAATGGCACCAGTACCTGCGTCAAGGCCGAATCTGAGCGGCGCTAGTTTCCTGCGAATCGTGTCTTCATCGTCTTCCGGATCCAACAGCCCTGCAAGACCGGAGCGAGCGGAGAGCGCGATAATCGAAGCTATTGTTGAAGGCTGATGGGTCAAGTGAATGTGGCGGCGAGCGCGAACATGTTGCAGGTGGATGGCCAAGCCAGCAAGGCCTACGATAATCAGAAGTACGGCCAGAGAATGAGCGGCCAAAGGACTGGACAAGATTATCGTTAAGATTCTCGTCACAAAGAATGAGCGGTGGTTCAGGGACTTACTCCACCACAACGCGTGACCGTTCTATTGTCAATGTTGCCGGCGTTGTTGTCCAGACAGCGTTGTCGTCCAAGAAGGTTTGCATCAAATAGGCAGTACTCGCAAAGCTAGCGAGGTAGTATCTCTGAATCATAAACAGAGTCAGGGAATATGCCCAGATTGCAGCTGAAGAGCTTTGCAATACTAACGTATACTTGGTCCACTGCATATTGCCACATGTCCCCACTGATTTGACCATTGCAAAATTTGGATACAGTGGAGTGCATACAACCAGGCGTATACACAGAAGCGTATTGAGAGATGCTGTCAGCAAGCTGCGATGGGATGGCTGATATTTGTGTAGCGGCTTCCGAGGGTATGTTTGTGAAATTTGAGAAAAAGAGTCTAGAAATCAATGCTGCGTCAGTCGCTCTTGTTACGATACATGATACATAGGTACATGCCCGTTATATGCTCGACCATTAACAGGGGGTCCGGTGATATTGTTAGGCACTGTATAAGGCGCCTGAAAGCCTAAATGCGTAAAATCCAAGTACACAGTTGGGTTCGCGCCTGTTGTTACAGTACCGTCGGTTCCAAGGTTGAGCAGCTGTATCGAAGGTTGACATATAACTGCTTGAGTAACGTTGTGATTGGCTGACTGGGATTGTTCGTCCTGAAAGAGCCACACGACAACTGGTAAGAATTCTGTAGGAGTGTTTGCGTCGAAACCGCAGCTTCCGGCATTTATCCCTACAATGCCCTGTTGCTGGTTGGACAACGTGCGGTCAATGGTAAGATTTGCTTGACAGCCCGCGGACGTGGAGAATGCGACCCGGAGTTCAGAGGAACCGTTGACAGGTGAAGCATTGGCTGACATCTGTGTGCAGTTGCTCCAGCTCGAAATACCCGGAATTTGCATGGAAATTGCCACCACCTGGGAGTGACCGTTAACACCAGTTGACCTCGCGCTGTCAAACAACAGGACTGACGTTTCTTTCACTCGGGAAGGTCGGAAAAACAAATGTGTTGCCCTCGTCGGACACGGATGCAGGATATTGATCGTCATTCAATACAAAGACCAGACTCTGGGAGCCGACCATGGCAGGCGGTCCCTAGCATTCAAATGCTGACATTTTAGTCACGCAAAGAGCAGAAGAGTAGAGGAAGAAGACCTACGTGAGCAGCTATTGACAACGTGTCCACATCGATGCTTGGATTGAGAGCAATGATGGAATATGAAACTCCGAATGTATCTGAACAAATAGCTCAGTGACGTTAGTTCAGTTTGGGCTGGCTTGCACAGGAAGCACACCTTCGAGGAATTGCCGCGTTTCGAGCTCCAGCAATGCTCCAGCAAGAGGCTGAAAGAGACCCGACATGAGCGTCGCCACTAGAGAAATGTGAACGACCCATTCCCTTTTTTTCAACGATTTATACAGTAGCATTAGTCGGCTATATAATTGTCAGTAATCGTCAAAGTCAGTTGAGCTCATTAGATGCATACTTCGACATGACCTGCATGTCCGGTCAATGGGACAGCTGACATCTTAACGCTATGGTACGCACATAATCTTCTGCAAGGCTCTCATCGGCGCGGGCTTGTCCCCGTGACAAGGCGATATATGGCTGACATCGAAAAGATTGCGTCAAGATGCGTTCATCGCCGGCACCAAAAAAAAGCTGAGCCTATCGTTTACCTGATACCAGCGGATTGTAGTATCTGTCGAGCTCCAAGCAAATGCAACAGCCAGTGCTAGCAATGTGGGACCAAATGTCTAGAGACGCGGCGCAGTCATTCATTCTTTTATTTCGAAGGGCAGGAGTGTTGATAAAGTTACGTACCAAAAGGAACGAAACTGGCAAAGATATGCGGCCTACGTACAGCTGGCCCCAAGAAGGAGCGGGAAACCCTCATAGAAACTCTTGTCAGCCTCGTCATGGATGAGAGAGATAGCTATGGAAGAACCGTTGTTTTTATTGCACAGTGCCAGAGCTACTTCGACAGCGACGCCCATGCCGATCATGATAGACATAAGCCCGTAGATTCTTTTCGATGTCAGCAACCAAGGAGTCTACCAGAGCAGCTTAGTAGTCAATGCAAGGTCCAAGAAGGTGGAACGCTGCCGCACGTATTGAGGACGTTTCATCGTCGTCTCGTCTTTTGCTGTGGAATTTGGGCTCTCCGAGTCGGCTTGCATGAGCGTGCTTGTATCGTCCTCGCGCGTTTCAGGTCGCGAAGGCTGTTTGCTGTCCGAATTTGCGACCCTCTGTACCAGACGTAGGAGATGCATTGTAACAACGACCGATACGAGCAAGGGAGATCTACTTATACAAAAGCCTACCCAACAGAACTTGGCCCACGAGTGCCCGCAGCACTGTTACCATCATGCACCTGCGGGAAGTTGGTACCATCATGTCTGTGCGTTTATCAGCCACTTTCACCGCACACATCGGTTGACCCATATTCGCAATCCAACAACAGGATGGTCAACACCGTTGACTGCACCATCATAGTTCCGCATCGGAGCGCTGCGAAGGCCGTTGAATATCTTCAAGCCTGAGCAATCAGTAGTATCGTCAGGATTATGGGCAATATAGCAATTACCTTGACATACAGGTCGACTATGTTACTATCATGTTGGTCAGTACGTAGACTCCCGCTGAATCCGGGCTGTGTAGACTGAATTTTCAAGATGACGTTGGAGAGGTTTGCAAAGGCTATGAGACCGAGTCTCGCCACACGCGTTGAAAATTTCTGTACGTCACGGCTCCCTCAAATGTGGAACTCTGGGAGAGATGCAGCACTGGTCAGTACCAATCACTCCAACGGAGGAATATGATGTCAAAATTATAATTACAGAGACATCTACGCATATAATGGCTGAGGCGGAGATATAATCGTCATGAAGTCATGAAATCGTCAATCTACGCCAAACATCCGTCAGAAACACAAGCTCCCCGACATCTTACGGATATGTACTCACCACTGCAGTTCAGTGGCTCTCAAACGCGTACGCTCAGCATGAACAACCCCCGCCACTCGTGCTGCCTGGAGCCTCGTAGAGGTTGATTGTGCCAGGCATGGCCGGCGATGCAGCATTGGCAGCACGCGACGGAGCAGGTCGAGCTCCACCAGTCCGCGACTTGTCGGTTACCGTAGACCAGAGCTCTGGCGTGTCGATAATCTTGTTGACCACCTCGCGGAAAGCTTCGCCCACGCCCACAGCCGTCTTGGCAGAAGCTTCGATGAAAAGACAGTTCATGCGTTTCGCAAATTGTTCGCCCTCCGCGTATGAGACTTGTCGCGAGAATTCCTGCAAATCGAGATGACGGCCGTCAGTACGATAAGTAGAGGAGATAGGGTATATAGCCTGAGACTCGAATCCAAATTGAGAAAGATTCCGCTCACTTTGTCCACCTTGTTGCCAACGACAATCTTCACAACTGCAGGAGAGACATATGTTTCCAACTCGGAGAACCATTTTGGCAGCCCGTCAAACGACTCTCGGTTCGCGACATCATAAACGAGGACAATGCCTTGTGCACCGCGATAGTACGAAGATGTGATTGTCCGGAACCGTTCTTGTCCTGCAGTATCCTGTATAGTGCCGTCAGCACGCGACCCCGATTGACAACTCGCGATAAAATGCGCTGCATCTCACACAACTCACCCATATGCTCAACTTTACTTTCTTCCCATTCACGTCCATCTTATGCACCTACAGGCCACGACCACTCGTCTCAGCATGCTGTCGGTTTCGAACCGCACAAGTCGCACATACTCTGAAATCCACCCCAATCGTAGCAGTGGCCTCATCTTCTGGTAGCCATTGTTCGTCCGAGAATCGTAAAAGGAGACTACTCTTGCCAACCGAGGAGTTGCCTATGAGCAGCAGCTTGACATTGATGGGTGGCGAGCTCATGGTGGTAGTCGAGGTAGGAGGATAATAGAAATGGCAGCTCCCCGCCGTGGCGAGAATGGGGGCTGCTATTGACGTATGTTAGGCATGCGCATGCGGCATGGTGACTCTCCGCTGACGCTCGATGTCTACTCGGAAGTATTGTAGCGGAAACGCAAAGCTAGGTGAAAGAGGTAAACCTAAGGGTGAAGAAACTAGCACACGGCAAAAACCACCAGACTATGCGTAACTGCAAGGAATAAATGCGGATATGTATATTCTAAACAAGAGCGGACGCAAGTTGTTGGTATATCACAAAAGTACACAGAGCAGCCATGGTAAGAGAGTCCTAGATAGAAAAGATGTAATTAGAGAGCCCAAGCAGCGAACTCCTCGTCTTCATCGCCGGGTTTGGAAACAGGAGCCTTACTTCCGCAACGCGAAGGAACGGCATAATCCTGGATCAATGCCAGTTAGTACGAATTTCGCTACTGAAATCAGCGACGATATGCTTACATCAGTGCGGACTCCTCCTCCCCAAGGGGTACGCCCATCGACGCGAGCATCTGGACCCAAACCGCCTGCAGCAAATCCGCTCCACAACTCACAGTAGTTCTCACCGCCAGTCAATACCTGGTCAGCCTGAATGATGGCGTCACGGGCATCAAAGAACGACGGGCGACATGGCTGAAGCTTCATGCCACTGAGAACAAGCTGAACAATGAGCGAATTGCCATGGATGGGAACAAGGGGTTTCTTCTTGCCAAAGGCGTCATATGCCTGGGGACGGTAGAAATCACCTTCAGGAACAGTACCATTGGCAAATGGAGCAGGAGGGAAGAGGGTGTCGGAGAACCCGTGCTTGGCAATGAGACGCTGGGAGACAATCCAGAGGATTTGAGCCCAAACTTCACCGATGGCGTGCACACCCCAGTAACCAGGCTTATCCAGCGTCTTGTACGTAGATGGGTTAATGGTGTCATTCTAAATAACGGGTCGTCAAGACTTCAATACATGTTGTGTATCATGACGATGAATAGACATACCAAGGAGTAAGGGTAGTTACGGATGCCACCCTCACGATTAGCAGCCCAAGCACCCATAGGGTAGTCAGAGTAGTTCTTCGTGCTGCGAATGGTAGTGGCCAAGAAGTCTCCCCAGCCTTCACCCATTCCACCAGACTCACCCCAGCCGAGGCATCCGGAATTAGCGGGTCCACCAGTGAGACGCGTGCTCAATCCGTGACTAAGCTCGTGGATGACGATACCAGCCTCAAGATCACCATCGCGATATGGAGTCGCCGTGTTCCAGAGATACATGCGGCAACGTCCATTCTGACCATCTGCGAGGAGATCAACATGGAACAATCTAGAAGAAACTCACGACTTACCAGGTGGCGTCATGAAGTTTGCATTGTTGTATCCGCTACCATCTTGGGCGTTAGCAATGACGGCATCGTTCTCGCGACCACCGCGGCCGAAATTGTGTTGCTGAAAGTTGCCCGCCACCTCGTCGAAGCCGTACCTGTAGTACAAGTCGTGCACCATGTTGGAGGTATAGAAGAGCTGAGTGACTGCGATGTCAATGAATTTCTTTGCCTCCTTCAAAGCATCCTGCTTCTCGGTGACCTGAGGATCGTAAGGGTAGTCGAATTCGAGGTCTGAACCACCATCAGGACGGTAGTTATTGATCCAGGCGTTTTCGCCCTGCCAGTTCTCATGAGCGAAAACGTTGTTGCCCCATGTGACAGTTGTGTTCCTGAGACCCTCCTTAGCCTTCAACGCGCCCGTGCTTTGTGGATCGTTGGCGTAAGGTAACGAGTGCCAACCAACGGGGCTAGCGAGATGGTCGAAAACTTCCTTGGCTATTGTACGATTACCTTCTTGAGGATCGTTGATACCCCAGGGAAAGACGTTGTATGTGGCACCGTGCGGCTCCTTTGGGACAGGCGCCTGCACGGGCATCGGTGAGTCAGACGCCCAGTCCACGACAGACACGATGCGATGAGGCGCAGCGCTGGTGACAGCAGCCTCATACCAGTTGTCCTCCATTTCGACTTCGAACTTCCAGACAAGCTCGAGTGCAGTCGTATCGCCATGTGGAACCTGGACGAAGGCAATGTGGGCCTTGACGGGGTTGACGGTATCGGGTACATTGTGAATGAAACTCGTGTGTGTTACGCGGTCATCCCCAACGAGATGGTCTTGGGGTACGACTGTCATCTTCTCCAAATATCGCTGCGGGTTGCGAACAATATCTGCAGCCAACGACTGTTCAGGAGTAGCTGCGATCATGAACTGCAGGAGCGCCTGCGACGGGTCTTCAAGGGATGACTGTCCATTGAACTTCGCCTGCTCGAGCATCATGTACGGTGTAGCGACATGTTCGCAATTCCAAGAGAACAGAACCGGGACTTCTCCGGGGACATGGATACTGCGTTCTGAGCCCATGACAGTCTGCTGACCTTGCGCAGCTAGCAACTGTCGCTGTAAGTCAATTGCATGTTCAAACTGCGAGCGTAGGCTGTTGCAGTGTTCCGCATGAACATCCACACCCTGTGGTTCGACATTCGTGCCACGGAAGAACTAGTTTACGGTCAGCACACGACATCACACGACATACGCCATCACTCACTGAGTCACCGTACGACAATACATGGCCGTCCTTCACATTGACGTTAAGATCACCGTCTGCTATTTCGATGCCGTATAGGGTCTGGCGAAGATACACGTGTGTAACCCCTGTATTCTTGTCGGTGTAGGAGTCATCCCTGATATAGAACGAGCTTCCTGCCGCCACGACGCCAGACGTCAGCGTCTCGGCGACCTCCTTGGCAACTTCGAGGGGATCTCGGTCGGAAATCGAGCGGAAGGCGAGCATCGGCGACCTGTGGCCAGTGGTGAACACGGAATGGGGAAGTGTTGGTCCGAAGCCCATGGTCTTGCGGCGGCGCAGCTCAGGAGTACTGCTGTGAGCGAAAGCACCGGCGAGGCCAGCAGCGGCAACGGAAGCGACGAGCAAACGACGCAGTCCGGTCATGTTTGTGAGAGTGTAATTGGTAGACAAGTGTTGTTCGCCCTCCGTAGAAGATGAAGGGAGAACGAGAGTCGCGATAAGGCCAGCGAGCCTCAATTATATATATAAGGTTGTGACTGTGACCGTGATCCCTAACGTTGGCTGACGCTGTTACGCAGGCGTCACAAGGCATGACTCGAGTCGCTGCGGAGATCTGCCAGCCAGGATTGACCTCGTCTCGCCATCCTGGTGACTAGTGCCGAAGATCAGCTCAAACGGGCCACCTCAGTTGTCTCTGGGTATGCTTTGGTATGATTCAGGGTGAACACTGAGCGCATTCGATTGACCTTTTTGAGGTCGCTCTCTTTACCTAGTATTCGTCACCATGAACACGTTGCACGAACGTTACAGCTCGTTTTGGGGTTGCTGCCTATACGGTTGTCAAATGACAAGGGATCTCTTTGTGGGGCGTTATATGCCTTGGAGGGGTGCCTGCGGGATTTGGTACAGTAAGTTACATCACCGCAACTGTCAAAAACAGGCACGAGGCGCAAGCGTGGTTGTCGGGGCATCTGGCAGATGTTACAGACTTGAACCACTGCCTCAATCTTCCGAAGCCGGCAGTTTTGGCAAAATAGGACACAGGTGCACTCGGGCATCTTCGAGGCTTGAGGAATCCCTACGGCGCCGCGGGGTCAGCTAACGACGCATGTCTTCCATCAGCAGCATATTCAAGTTGCTTGGAAAAGTAGATAACTTGAATATGCTACTGATGACTGCTCTATTGTACACGTGGAAGGATGTACTGTCTCCATTAAAACAAGTCTTCATGCATAACGGCAGCAGGTTATCGAGCCCTGCCCAATAGACCAAGCCCTTTGGTTATCCACTGCGGCTCTTTACCAGTACGGTCGTTGCTAGCAAGAGCAATGTATCTGGTTGCGATGGCTAGACAGTGCCCAGAGTGCTTACGCGACTACCACGGAAGCTCTCTTAAGTCGCCCAATACTGTGTGTAAAGAGATTCCTCTCCTTCCTCTCCAACTATCTCTTTCTGGTCCCAAATGTCCAGCGCGTCGATTATCATGTCCGTTGGATGATCTAGACAGCGACCATCAAACACTCTTCTCCAGATGGGTGTCCAGAAGCGTTGTCACCACAAGACATCCTGGCGGCGATGTCGAACATGCTCATAGAACAGCATTGTACGTCCTTGATGAACCCTGCTGCGTCTGCAACCTTGCGTATCTTTGAGTTCATGTGGATGTTGGGCTCGAGGGCGACGTATTTCGTGACTTTGGCTTTGTCGAGGTAGCTCACGGTATGGCCGTGTCATGTATTAGGAGACAGTATACATAACGACCCTGTGCCACAGAACTTGAATTAGAAGCAGAACTCACCTGCGCCCACATCAAGGACTACACCACACGCATGTGGTGTTATGAGCGAGGTTTTCACCTCTCTACAATTCTCGTCAACACGTTGCCGAAGACTGCCCACACGTAGAGCTTGAACAGTCGAGATAATTGAATTGGTTGGACGAGCCGCCACGGTGCGCGAATGACTTCGCGTAATGTAAGAAGAAATGCAAGGCGAACGACAAAGATCATATCGCGGAGTAAGCCGAATGCGTTGCTCAGCTCATGTTGGATGATGGGAGATAAGAGGAGCGGGACCTTGGACCGGGGGAATGTTTCTAACACTGTGGCTTGATGGTTCATCTGAGCCTTTTTTGGATGCGCACTGCGGGGTGGTGCGGAAACTGAATGAGCCCTGCATGAGGTTTAGACTGAGTTCGAATCCACTACGCGCTCACTCAGTCACTGCGCGAATGGCCAACCTGTGAACTACACTCGCCAACACTTCTTCAATCCAAAGTCATGAGATTGTGTCACTCACTTTAAGCACACCCGCGCACCCCAAGTTGCTATCCACGATTTCGATTCATCTCGCCGCTCACCGCCAGCCACCGTTCACGATGAGAGCTTTACTTGCGCCGTGACAGCATGTTGCCGGTCTTCCCTGCTCATGACAAGGCGTTCGCAGTGGCAAAGTTATAATATGATAAGTACCCAGGGTCTGGAACAGCACGTCCCTCATTCTTCACAAAAACTGGCTTGGCATCTTGGCGGCACGCGACGGGGACTTAGCAAGCAATTGACTTGGACACGTTGGCAAGTCCCTATCTCTCTCCCTGCCTCCTCTTTCTCTCCCTGTCCTCTTTCTCTGCCGCTGCTCTCTTCATCTTGCGCATTTCGATGTCAGAAAAGCCAGTTCAAGGTGCAAACAACGTCGAAACAAAGGCGGCCGATCGTAGGACCTCCATGAGCGACATCGAGCGTGGACATAGAAACATGCAAGCTGCAACCACTGATTCGCATGACAGCCTCAAACTGGAACATTCATCACCCAACATGGCTGACTACAGAAACACTCAGGACGCTCATGCTGATGCCGATGCAACCCGAAGTACGACCAGAAGTTCACACCACCAGGACACGCTGTATGCAGAACTCGTGAAACGTGAGCAGCTATTCTGGCATCGGTTGACAGGGAAAGGCAGACGGGTACCTGGCTGGGCAGAGAGTGGAAAGAATGTCCTGTTATCGTCGTGTGAGTGTTGTGCGCCTGAAGTCATGGCGAATCATCTTATTCGACATGCAGGGCTTAACATCCTTCTCCTGGTTATACCTATTGCATGGGTGTCTCATTTCATGAGCCTCCGTGGCAATTGGCCTACTGAACTAACATTTGCACGTGAGCATCATGGTTCGCGAGTCTTCGAGCCCTGAACTCAAAACAATATAGTTTGCTTCGTATCCATTATCCCACTGGAACAATTGTTCGACTGGAATGGCGAGCAGATGGCCTTGTACCTCGGAGTATCCCTTGGCGATCTGGTCATCATCACCTTGAACAAGTGCGCCCTTTGCTGACGAACTGCTGTACCCCAACATCACTGAATATCGACACAGTGCAGTGGAAGCCGCCTTGGCCATCGCGCTGCTGTTAAAGTGCGAGTGAGTAGCAAATCCAGCTTAAGAGCACCTCTTCCGATCTAGACTAACTAATGGATGATGCAGACTTCGTCTGCTGCAAGCGACAATCATTGGTATGTATTGAGGTGATAGTACCAATAGCTTGTATAGTTCGCTCATAAACCGCAGGAGTCGTCATCCTCCACTTGCTGCTCATACCCGGGACCGCCTTTCTCGCTGGAGGAGCTCAGATACTGGAACAAAGCCTGCATCCCCACCATACCGAACTAAATCATTCACTATTAGCTGTTGGGTTGGTCTCATCCGTTCCCGTCTTGCTATGTCCGGCTGACCTTGGTCCACAAAGTGTCCTGACGATTCTCCTCCCTACCGCATTCTTTGCTTCTTTGGATCGCGGTGCTCAATCCGTCGCAACCAACGGCGTCGCAGATTATTCCGGCGAACTGCTTACAGACAGTACCAGACAACAAATCCTCCAGATGAGCCGTGGCTTGGCTGTTGTGCTTCTCCTAGTGTGTGTGTCTCAATGCTTGTCATAATCGCAGAAGTCAGCATAGTGATCAAAGTGACGGTCCAGATACATTCTATCTAGAGTCTACCTGCATAACCCGCCAGGCCAAGGAAACGCACTCAAGCTTGCACCGAACGCCCCGCAAGAGGTGAAATTTAAAGAACACCAATCGAACGTTGAGGAGCCCGAGATCAATCCGTGGGCGTGCATTGTCTTGCTGGTAGTGACTGTTGCAATCATGTCCACCACTGCAGAATTTGTGAGTATCCTTCAAGAGCAGAATCAGTCCATGACTGAAGTGGTGAATTACGCAGCTCGTCGAAAGCATCGAGAGTGTTCGGGAATCCGGGAACATAGAAGAGGAGTGCGTACAAACGTCGTCGACTTACTTTCAATATATTCTTCTGACGTTTGTCGTGTCGTGCATAGGTGGTTCGGCCTCATCTTACTCCCTGTTGTTTCCTTCTCTGCCGACGGCGTCGTGGCCATCGCGTTCTTTGCCCTGTCGCTCATCAATCACGTTCGCGGAAAGAAAACCATGGTCCCGTCATCCCTTGCCAAAGGCCGCGCCATCGACCTTAGTATCCAATTCACGTTGTTCTGGATGCCGTTTCTTGTACTGCTTGGTTGGTGGGTTGACAAGCCGATGCATTTTTTGTTTGGTGAGTGGCTGTGGTTGGCATTGACAAAGAGTAAAGCGAACTGACCATGGGTGAATTGCGCTGTAGACTACTTCGAGCTCGCAATCGTCTTTGGCTCGTGCTTCCTTGTCAACTATGTCACCGCCGACTCTAAGACCAACTGGGTCGAGGTTCGTCTACGCTACGCTTGAGGATCATGTACAATTTGCAGTGTAACTGACATTTGTTCACCTCCAGGGCATGATTCTGGTTTGCTTCTACATTATGATCGTACGTAAGCTCTATTTTAAGTGATATTGTGGGCTAATGCGCCAGTGTGGATGCAGGCAATTTGTGCATGGTTCTACGTGGGGCAGCCAGAACTCCAACTGATGTTAAACTGTCCTGGAAGCGTTGCAGAAGCCCTTGCAGGCGAGGGAGCTGGTGAAGGCGGTGGCGAGGCCTTGCCGCAGGCTGCACGATTCTTTCAGCGCTCGCTTTGAGGTCGACGGGGTTTATCTTGTTGTTAACATGGAACTCTAGCTCACATTCTCATTCATTCTTCATTTGTTGTTACATATGTATCCTATTGCTCATGTTTTCTGTAACGCTGCGCTCCCCCTCATTGTTGATATTGTACTTGTGCAGTCTAGAGTCAAATTTCACCCAAACCACCAACACTGTTGCTAGCTATGTCCTCACGCCAGAGTCTACTATAACATACAAGCAACACGTGTTCAAGCGCTCTAGCGCTCTCCGCGAGTAGGCGTCGGTGGGAAGTTGAACGAGCTGGTGATAGGACTCCACCCTTCCTCAGCCCTCTCCTCTGATCTAATCAAGCTAGCAATGCTTGCCGTATGCCGATGACTTTTCTTCGGATCTGCAGTTCCTCCTGGTCTGACAAGGGGCGTGGCAGAGTTAGGGCCATTAGGGATTGGGGAACGATACGTGATGTCCATTTCCTCGTCGTCCGACTCCCTCTCAGACCCCTCTTCCAACTCGTAATCCGCATCGCGCATCAGATGCCCATTTCCCCGACCGCCGCCGGACCGTAACGGGTCCTCCAAGTCATATACTTCGTACTTGGATCGACGTCCGCCGTATCCGTTGGCTCCCGATCCACCTGGAGGCGCAGTCGCCATCGGCCCCTTGAGTTCGTCCGGTAGCAACAAGTAGAAACATGCTACAGCAAGGCAGGCCCCGCCAACGACGTCGATGAGGTAGTGGTGTGTCATGTACATGGTTGCCCAAAATAACACCGCAACGTATGTCCAGGCATAATGAGTCATAGACGGAAAGAAGTGGGAGATGAATAGGGCCTCGAGTGTACCACAGCCTGCGTGCAGAGAGGGGAAAGCGCCGAATGGAAGGGGAGAGTTGGTGAAGGCGGCGGTGTAGCCGTTGCCCCCAAAGAGCCTGTCAATGCGCAATAGTCCTCCTGGGGAACCATGCATACCGTAGTTGGCTGGCGTGAGCCCGTGAACGACTTCGTACCATGGCGGAGCAGTAGGAAGGAGGATTTGGGTGAGGACGCCGATCATGTTGACGTACCCAAAGATACGAGCCCATTGATGAAGTGCCTCCTTGGGACGGAAAAGCCATAGAAAGGCCGCGACGACGAAGGGAATGATGTAGTGGCCTACGCCGTAGGGTATCCAAGCCATGATGTCCAAGATGGGGTGTGTAAAGCGGGTGAGGATAGACGAGATGTTCGCACCGTATAGCACGGATTCGAGGGTAGGTAGGACTACGACCGACACACCTGGACGGAATGACGCAGGTATGAAACGATTGCTGTAAAAGGCCAGCAGATAGGAGAATATAGGGCTGGCGGGTACGAAGAACTGCGAGGTGAACGGGATAATGAGGGCAATGGTAAATAGAAGGGGTATCAGCAGTTTGAAAGGGTAGCCGGGAACTTGCATGATCGCCAACCAGAAAGTAGCCAGGAATATTTGGAAGAGGTAGATACTGTCTGAAAGAGTGAAATTATGTTTTCTGAACTTTTTGTATGTGTCGCTTGGTGACAGGGACTTGTCCAGCCGCCCTACTGCTGCTACGAAAGCCGTCCATACTCTGCGCAGAAGCCCTGGGAGACTACTCATGTTCTACTGAAGAGTCAACAGTGTATGTAGATGACAGCCAGAGGTAACGCACAGATATACCAACTCCTGGGGTTCTATACAGCCTTTACAGCTCTTTGCAAACCTTGCGCCGTCCAGAAGGTCGTTGAGCTTGCGTGGTCCGTTCCGCGAGCCAAATAAAATGTTGGCTCAGCTGTGTGGTCATATACTTGAGCTAGGATATTGGAGGAGATTGCCTCGGTAATACCAAGTGGTATTGAGGTGCAGAAACAGACGACTGTGTCACAGCAGAGGTGGTGAAAGCGCAAGCTGTAATATGGCGCTTATTCTGGCGGTTCAACTCCTTCAACCAGTTCAATTCATCTCATGATCACGACCACTTTGTGTTCACTGTCGTACTGTCGTTGGACCCCTTTAGCAAACAGTTATGAGTATTAAATGCACATCTCGTCACTTTGAATCGGACTTTTATGAGAAATTAGATTATCCTCTGATTGATGCTTTCCGGAGAGAATTGTACGGGCTTCACAACGAGCGGAACGTTGCCGGCATCGAGACATGTTGCAAAATGGGTCCCCTTTTTTGTACAGATTGGTGAGATCGTCACATCGGCGTATTCAGACTTTGTTCGGCACGTTCCAAAGTGCTGTCATCAAGCGCAGTGTCACAGCTTGCGCAATTTTTTAAGAACAATATTACAGCTCTGGGGTAGGTTCATAACCCAGGGTTATAACCTCAGGTAAATAATGTGTTATTAAATGGATGGTCAGTGGAGGTCAGGTTAATAACCATGAAAGCGCCTCCCGCCGTCAGTGGTAAAATACATGCGGCCCGCGAAAATTGCTGAAGTTCAGGCTCAAAAATGAATTGTTGTAATTGCAGGGTTTTGATGTGCGCACGGGAGGGGACTCAGATTAGAGGAACACAATGTTATTCAATAGAATAGATACAAAAGTTACATGGTTTTTATATTACTTTACAAAGGTGGATAAGATTAGAAGAGAAATACAAAACGAGTAATCTGACATGGATAGTCCAACAGAGACCAGATTTTTCCATCACAGTCAAAAGTTTACAGTATCAGGCACTTATCTAGAGCGCTTATTTTCCGGCTAGAAATTGTAACGGACCTAACCCTAACCCAGGTCACATGACATCCTGCCTTGTTTATCAATAGTCCAGACCCAAACATTGGACTCAACCTGGAGTGGTTCCAGATCAACCTAGGCTATTGTTCTATTGTTCTTCTTCCATTGTTAGGTGTTCCCCAGGGATTCCCCCAGTTCCTATTGTCCTATTGTCCTATTGTTTCCTGTCTATTGTCTCTCGTCTATTGTCAGGGATTCCCCAGGGATTCTGTTACAAACGGTCTTCACACCCTATTATTTTTCTTCACTTCTTTGATTGTCCTGATAACTAGTTATCTTCTTTACATTTGCCATGACGATCCAACTCGTCCTTCCTCCCCCATTCCCTGATCCACATTGCCTCCGTCCAACATGGCTATTATGTCATTGGTTGTCTCCCTGTGTCCATTCAAACCTCGGACCTAACTCCAATTGGTTACCATTGCCTTGGTTCAACCCTCAAACTTTCCATACCTCTGTTACCATTCCATTGGGTCCAACCCCGTCTATCCCCTGGTTTGGGTCCAACCCCGTCTATCCCCTGGTTTGGGTCCAACCCTGTTCATCTCCTGTTTTGGGTTCAAACCCTTCTCTATTGATCTTCGCCTCATGGCTCACTTTTCTATTGTCCCTGATTGCCGCACCTTGATGGTCTTTTCTCCCATTGGCTTTCCAAAGCAGTGATTGTTCTCTGTGTATTGTTCCTCCTTTCTATTCCTCCGATTTGCTACCATTACTTCAGACTGGTCCAAAAGTAGTCAGGTCAACATGTATAAATAGCCGCTAGACATGGGGCTAGAACCTCAGTCTATCCACTTCGTATCAATATTCCTTCTAGCAATCCACCATCTGTCTGCCACTGTGCTTGACAGCGACTACGTGGCCTAGACCATCATACGACCTTGTGTGTAGTTACACCAAGGGGTTCTGACACGGAGACAAGGCTCAACGTGACAGACAGGGACACGAAGTGAATATCAACGAGGAGGTGGTGGCAGGCGTGTAGCACAGTGCTCTCACCAGCTATCAGACTTTATACAAGTTATCTAGCCCAGTAAAGACCAAGAGGTCGAGATCGGGGCTAGGAGCGTACATGCAGCAGTATATATAGACTTCAGGGACCTGTGCACAGACCATGTTGAGGGCAGGCTTTGCAAGAAGCCGTGTGAACGAAGAACAAAAGAACTACCTAAAGGAGAACAATAGCTATTGTCTAGTCCTTGCCAAGAACTCTACTCGTGAGAGAATCTATCTAAAAGCAGACCAACTATTGTATTCCATTCCCACACCTGTGAGAACATCCTTCCATAAAGAGAACAATAGGGAAAGAACAATAAGGAGCCCATGTGGATGGTATCTATGACGTCAAACCCTACCTATGGGCTGAGCCATGTGTTCTGTAGCCATGTGGTTTCACTTAATGTTAAAACTATATATAATATAATATGATATGATATGTAGTTACCCACGCCTTATTACAAGGACACTTTAGGTAGCAGAGTTCCCACAGTCTTAGTATGGGAATTATGCAGCCGTATATGGAAACTCTAGTAGTAACCATCACATTAGCTGAGACGTACAGATATGGGTTGTAGTAATACTATACATATATGTACACCTGTGTTCTAGTAGCATAGGAAATGACATGGAAAGCACGTATGACTCCAGAGGATGCCTAAAGCATACATCTGAGGACAAGTACTAGCATGAGTCATTTACTCATTATGTACACCTCTGGTACAAGTGCTGAGTCTAGTCATACAATGAGTCATGCATGAGTCATGCACTCATAGCATGAGTCATGCATGAGTCATGCACTTAGTAGTACAGTAGAATAGCTGAAGTAGACATGCATAGTAGTCGCTTACATAAGTAGATACAGACATGTATATAAGCAGAGCTGCTGAAGCAGCAAGAATAATAAGACTCATCTTCGAAGCTTAACAGCCTCTACCCCTCGCACACATATTCCACTTTGTTACTTAAGCTAAGTCACATGCCAGTGTGACGTAGTAGCAAGTAATGTGACCGTGTGGAGCGTCTAAGCCACATGATACGGGCGCTTAATAGACGTGCAAAGGAGTTTATGCAGGAAAGGTTGCAACTAAGCTGCAGCCCGGAGTTTTATAGATAAAAACAAGAGGTAAATTGCGAAAATTAAGGGCTAGTCAGGCCATCCATGACAGGTTCTGACCTGACAACTTGTCCTTTGACGATAGTCAGTCTTAACAGATTCCCCTAGTTTCTATTGCTCTATTGTTCTTGTTCTATTGTTCTATTGTTCTATTGTTCTATGTACCCTGATCCCTGATTGTTATCCTGGTCCGTTATTGTTATATTGTTACTCCAGTCCCTAGTGTGGGAACTTGCACACAGACCATCCAGACACAGTATATATAGTAGACCTTACTCTTCCTAGCTCTGCATCTTGACCTCTCTGTCATTTGCACTGCTAGGTGAGTTACTGCATGTAACTTAGTATCACACCTTATTAACTCTATCATTTGCACTGCTAGTATCCGGTCTCAGTACCTGCTTTGCCTGCTCATCATTGACTTTCACCTTGTTGTCGTCATTGGAGATCTACCCCCCTTTGATATCTACTTCACTCCCTTGTTAGGCCTTGTTAGGGTAATCAGCATAGCAGCAGTTGCTCTGCGACATAATCTGCATGGAATGACAAAAGGTGGGCGGCAGGAACAAATGGATACAAACAAAAATGAGGCGGAAAACCTAGAATAACAACATGAATGCATGGTCATACATAGCAGTTCCATTTTTATGCAGTAATATACAATCCATAGTCATACAGTAAGAGAATTGATTAATGCTAAGGCTTTGCTTTTACCTGTACCACCACCCACCACCCACCGCCCAAGTTGTGCTGTGCAGCACAATCCACCCCTGTCATCTATGAATGGGATAGCCAGCTCAGACAAAGTCCATACCAAGCTTTACATGCTTGGCGGCTTGTTGTCTTCCCTACCCGCCTCCATACCTATCGGCAGACACCATTATAGCTTTGAAGGATACTGACACGGAGACGGGGCTCGATGTGCCAGACAGGGACACAATGTGGATGACGAGGCGGAGGTGGTGGCAGGCGTGAAGCACAATGCATTCACCAGCTATCGAACTTATTCAGAAATCTAGCCCAGTAAACACCAAGTTAGTATTGTTACTACCCGCTATGTAGTACAAGAGGGGGTTTGCTTACCTAGCCCAGTAAAGACCAAGAGGTCAAGATGGGGGGCTAGGAGCGTACATGCAGCTGTATATATAGACTTCAGGGACCTGCGCACAGACCATGTTAAGGGCAGGCTTTGCAAGAAGCCGTGTGAACGAAGAACAAAAGAACTACCTAAAGGAGAACAATAGCTACTGTCTAGACCTTGCCAAGAACTCTACTTGTGAGAGAATCTATCTAAAAGGAGACCAACTATTGTATTCCATTCCCACACCTGTGAGAGCATCCTTCCATAAAGAGAACAATAGGGAAAGAACAAAAGGAGTCCATGTGAATGGTATCTATGACGTCAAACCCTAGCTATGGGCTGAGCCATGTGTTTGTAGCCATGTGGTCTTACTTAAGCTAAGTCACATGCCAGTGTGACATAGTAGCAAGTAACGTGACCGTGTGGAGCGTCTAGGCCACGTGATATGTGCGCTTAATAGATGTGCAAAGGAGTTTGTGCAGAGAGGTTGCAACTGGGTTGCAGCCCAGAGTTTTACAGATAAAAACAAGAGGTAAATTGCAAAAAATAAGGGCTAGTTGGGCCATCCACCACAGATACACTCTGTAACAGTTAAGGTTACACTCACCAGATAGTTGTTAAACTTGAAGGGGAGATAGTGAGATAGAGAGTAGAGTGTTGGTGAGAGTGAGTACTGGGGAGTACAAAGTAGTCCTTGATCAACAGAGTGGATAAGACTGAGGGGATATGCCCTCAGGAGTGCCTCTATATATACATGAAGGGGAGGACCCCAGGTACTACCCTAAGACCCCTAATACCTACATGAGTAAGCGAAGTAATCTACCTTACTAAGCATGCCCTATGCCCTAGTGGTGCTACTTCAATAATCAACCAATAGCAATTGTCCCCATGACCTGACCCCATGACCCAGCTCCAAGGCTAGACTTGTTCTAGCTTGTTCTAAGACAAGGCTAGACTTTTCCAGAAAGTTCTAAGAACTATGACATCATCTAATGGAATGTTCTATACTATGACATCATAGTTCCAGCATGTTCCACAAGGTTCCAGAGAGTTCTGTCATGTGATACACAGATAAGGAAAGGAGCACATCAGCGCATCAGAGACAGGAGGCGCATCAGCGCATCAATTGATAGGCACTGAGAATAAGCGCCGGAATAAGCGCCTGATAAGCGCCAGATAAGCGCTGGATAAGTGCCTAAATAGACGCCGGATAAGCACTTGACAAGCGCGTTAATATTCCCAATAATACCGTTGCCTGGTAAGGCAAGTCTTGTAGAAACATTGAAAATCTGTGACACACTCCTGACAACACTGATGTCGGCAACTATGGCAACAAAGGAGCACTGAATTACGCTATGGAGGTCGCATTTTGCCCTCAGGGGTGGCAGAGTGGGCCCACCACGTACACTGCCAACTGGACCTGTGTTAAACAGATGAGGGGAACAGATGTTGACCCTCTAAATAATCTCACAACAATGATCTTTTACCCAATCTCTGACAGAGGTACCAAGACAGCACGTGGGCAGGTATTCTTCAGGTTGATGCCATGTGTTACAACATACCACTGTGGGAGGGTTTTTCACCTGTAATACACTTGTTTCAGCCTCTGTTCAATGTAGGTTTTGGTTCAGATGTGCAACAGCTGAACGAGCCAGAGATTAGACAGGGCTCTGCCATTGGATGTAAAATGTATCTACAGTAGTTAAGCAATGTAACATTTGCAATACTTTGTACATGAGTGCGGCGTTGTATGAGCTCAAGCACCCCAAACCGCATGGCTACAGCATTTGCAGCTCTTGCGCCTGTTTCTTGTGTGCCCGTGTATCCCCTGCCTTTGCAGCAGCAGCGTCGCGGCATGTGGTGTTTACGGAGGAGACCTTATTGGCAAACTCCTGATGCTTTGCAGCACAGCCATTGTTAAATGGCTTTGGCTTTGAGAAATGACGGGGAAGGGTGTTCTGAATAAGGGCCGCATTGTGCAGAGCATGCATGTTGACAAAGTAGCACTGCATTTTGCCGTGCCTGACAACTTTCTGGGTGAGGCTTGTTATTCTTCTTTCTTGATGCACGCTCTGATCTTCAATTGTGCACTCTGCAGTCAAGCAGTCATGCTGCACATTGAAGATGAAGGCAATTTTCTGTGGTACATGTCAGTGTTGTCATGGATCCTCTCTCGGAACAGTATTGCTAACTTACCTGAACAGGAACAATGTCAACGAGAATTGACGCACACTCACGGTAGAGGACAGGCATGTTCAGTCGATTGTCGGGTTGGCCAAGAATTGCAAAGTGCTCAACCTCCACCAGCCTGTTCACACTGCGAGGATTAGATGCAGGTATAACAATCCTGCGGATGCAACCAGCCAGGCATCCCCGGGCCAATGGTGGTTAGACAATCAGTGTTCAACAACAGCTGCATGACAAACAACATTTTTCTTACCAGAAACCCAGCTGTGTCTCTGTCACTGACAGCTCCGTGTGGCCTCTCGTAGAACACCCAAGACCCCTCTTTGCACATGTTGGCAGACCTTGAAACCCAGGATTGTGCGTATTCCCAAAGAGTATCTGCTGGTTGATATGATGGACTGGACAACATGCAGGCATCAACGGTAATTCAAGTTCCTTCTTTGATGCAGCTGACTTCCCATGAGCTGACTACACGCTTCTTTTGTGTTGCCCTTCACACGGTTCCTACTTGAGCATTAGGGCAATTGTTACTTCAGGCAAAGGCAATAACGTACCAGTGGAAAGAGCTTTTGGATCTGCACATCCAAGGCAACACTAGATCTCGCTATTTGTATGGAACATCTCTCTCATCCCTTCTCCAGCGCAAACATAGCTACCGTGTTTGGCTCTCCACCAGCCTCCACTGACCTGATATTTGAAATGTTCTAAATCAGCTATTGCTGCCGCAATATTGTGACTTGGAGCATTGTGGTTTGATAAAACGCTACACATCTGGAAGATCAACTTCCAGCACTTGAAGATCTCCATTGAGAAGAGGATGGCTGGTCCACCATTGCAGATGTTGGTGATGATGTGCTGCAGTAAGTGAATCTTCAGCTTATTGAGAATTTGATTAGGATCAATGGCTCCCCAGACATCAAGCAGATTTCCAATAAGCACATCAAGATCCTCCTAGAAGATTTGACCACAGAAATACGGCATCAGCAATGTCTTAATGCGCGAATTGAAACTCTGTATGCGGCTGACTCACCAAGTATGTAGACATATCATTTATAGTGTGATAGAACAGGAGTGCCCCTAACTTGCCTGTTGCCTTCCAGATCTTGAGCAGCAGACAGCCGTGCTCACTCTCCAGGAGATTGGGATGTAGATGAACCACACCAACTTGCTGTAACATTTTGAAGTGTTTCCCAATCAAATTTTTACAATATTTGACCAAGTAATCCCCACGCACAGAAAATATTGACAGTCCGTGCACTGATAAACTTTGCAGTCAGATCACCATGAGTTGCTGCTGCGCATTGTTCCAAGCCGTATGAGATGCGTGCCATACATATTTGTCAAGCCCTAATAGATATGTATGAAGAAGCTCGACAATCATATCCCAATGGATGTCGAGACCTAAAGGTTGTGCGTGATCATTTGCAGTGAAATCTCAGACCTGCTGATCATAACTCAACTTCTAACACCAGCATTTTATTGTAATGATCTCCGGGACGGATTTGAGTACGCAAAGCTAGGCACCATGCTCAGTCGAGTAAGGACCTATGTAATGTTGCAAACATACAGGAGTCCCCCAAAAGCTTGCTGAAGCGATGTGCAGGTTGTTTGGTGAGCCAATTGATGAGCTCTCTTTCAATGTTATCACTGATCTCATTCTTCACGGCCTGACGTACTTTGCCTTTGAGCTTCCTGTTCTTCAAAAGTGAGTCTTGAGTTTCCGTGTTAAAAATATGTTTGTGATGGAGACTGTGTGCTTTCTGAATCAGCTAGTAAATCCAGACTTGTGCAATTAGATCTTTGAACCCACTGCTAGTTTGCATTGCCTCAACTTTTTGCTCATTTCCACAAGTGGCAGCAATCAGCTGGCCAACAATTTCCTTTACAGTCTCATCTGCTGTGCATGCTTCTCCTTCTTATGTATTGGTGAGTGACAAGTGAGAGCTGATTTGCTGGGACGCTTGCACTGCGCACCTTGTACAAGCTTCGACAACCAACATGTGTCTCCATTTCTTTTGCAGGGCCTCCGGCATGACACTTTCAACAGAAGTTGTTTCCATTCAATCCGATATGTGAGCAAAGTTCAGATTGCTGTGGATTATCAGCAGGCTCAACTTGTACAATCAGGCAGAATAAGATTTCTTGTTCCAGAAGGTAATTTTAGGCATCATGCCAACAACCAAGTTCTATGTCTTCTGCTGATACAACCAGAAATCACCTAGGCCTGTGGACTGACTCCCATCACATGCATATCAAATTCTTTGCATGCAGACCAACTCTATTGCATGTACTTCAGCGGCCCAAGTAGTGGAGCAAGATGGTCCGAGAACAGCAAACAGGCTTTGGCAATGATTATCAGCCAAACCTCGGAAACTTTGTGTGGCCATCTGAGTATTTGCCAAGGGTTCCATGGCCCTATGTCTGACAATATTGCAACATTCATTGCATCCTGCCCACATGATCACAACAGGCTGTGCCGGACCAAACAACGGGTAAGGACCACAAAGGTCAAACCTTCCTCGGAACCGCGGCAAAACATGATCACCAAAGCCTAGCGCCCAAGTTGTGTCGCAAGATGTCTCCTATTGCAGGCTGCCAGACACCCCTTTATTGGCATCCCATGTGGTGCACAGCAACCCAAAACTCATCCCCTTTTAGGTGTTGCATCCCGTACCCTTGCCATATGCAGGCTGTGTCCCGCCGCTCGCCAACTTGTTCCTTCACTATTTGCCTCCGCTGAGCCAAGAGGTCTAGAGTTTTGGCAGTCTCTCTCGTGTCGGAATTAGTCAGAGAAGGCTGAAGAGAGGAGAGGTAACATAGCTATATAAACCAAGTTCCTTTGTAAATTTTTGGTCAGAAAATAGCACCTCCCAGAGTTTCCCCTTTTCTTTTGCAACTGTGTTAAGCTACCTGCGACTGCGTTTTTCCACTGCAACTTTCTCCTATGTTTATGTCCACTGAGCCTGCAACTCATTCCGTTCCCCAAGTTTGTTGCTAATGCCCCACTGTTCCTCACCTACCAGACAGTTGCTGTCCCTATTGCCCGTGTTGCAAGATCCTGTGTCGCTATCCTATTCCACCAGCACCAACACCTCCACCAGAGCCTCCTGTAGAGCCTCTCGTCTCCTCCAAGAGATTGTCAACCAAATCACCCTTGCTGGCGAGTTCTGTTGCCTCTGTAGCAGATTTGCTTTAAAACTGCTCCTACTGCGATACACAAAGCGACTATCCTGCTCCACTGCAAACCGGTTCTTTTGTACCCCTCGAGTGCAATTGTCCCGTTGCCCCACACCCCAACTGCTGGCTCTCTCCTACATTTGAAGGAGAGAACCAAGAGTGCAAACACATTCAGTTTAATCTCACTGGTGCTCAAAATATTGTCGTCAGACACACATTCGCGTGCAACACCCATTGCCAATCTGGTGGAGTTGTCCTCCACTACCAAACCCCACAATCCCTCCTCCGACTTCAACTGAGTCTCGCCACTGTCATAGCCACTGTAACATGTCAACATTGACTCTTCCTTTTACTCTCACCATGAAAGTGCATGTCTCCTTGTGTATCAATCATCTGGGCACCCATTGGGCTTGCACGGATATTAACAGTTTCTCTCATCACCTTACCTAAGGTGTTTTGCTGCAGTTTGCTTCGGACAAGTAGCACTTCACTACTTTTGTGTTGGCCGCTCTTGTTTCACTGCATTTTTACTGTGAGCTTCTTTACTGCATTACTGCAACTGCATTTCTACTTCACTGTGTTGAGCTTACTGCGTTCTCTTTCATTGCATTGAGTTTTTATTACAACCCTTCTCCTTCACTGCAATAGCATTTTTGCACTTCTGATGACATGGACAGTCTAACAGAGACCGGATTTTTCCAACATTGTCACAAGTTTACAGCATTAGGTGCCTATCTAGAGTGCTTATTTTCCGGCTAGGAGTGTTACCGGACCTAACCCTAACCCGGTTTGCGTGACATCCTGCCTTATTGATCAATAGTCCAGACCCAAACCCTAGACTCAATCTGGAGCAGTTCCAGATCAACCTAGGCTATTGTTCTATTGTTCCCCTTCCATTGTTAGGGATTCCCCAGGGATTCCCCCAGTTCTTATTGTCCTATTGTCTTCTGTCTATTGTCTCCTGTCTATTGTTTAGGGATTCCCCAGGGATCTCCCTAGTTTCTATTGTTCTATTGTTTCTGTTCTATTGTTCTATTGTTCTAGTATTCTATTGTTCTTGTTCTATTGTTCTGCGTACCCTGGTCCCTGATTGTTACCCTGGTCCCTGATTGTTACCCTGGTCCCTGATTGTTACCCTGGTCCTTTATTGTTCTATTGTTACTCCAGCCCCACAGTTACTCCACTCCCTACTGTGGGAACTTGCGCACAGACCACCCAGACACAGTATATATAGTAGACCTTACTCTTCCTAGCTCTGCATCTTGACTTAGTATTATACCCTATTAACTCTGTCATTTGCACTGCTAGTATCCGGCCTCTGTGCCTGCTTGCCTGCTTATTACTAGCGTTAGCAAGGCCGGCAAGCGGCAAGTACAATTCCTTAAGATTGAACAAAATATCACTTTTTGATCCAGATTTGTAAGTAAACTTGGTGCTGGTAGCAGCCTTAACAAGTAATTTTATTGGGAATAGCTTCTTCAATGAGTATTGTATAGTAAGGTGATTGTTTGTCTTCACTGGAGCACACAATTGTTCATGAAAAAAGAGGGACTGTGCTGTATTGTTTGAAGTGCAACAATGAGTGTGAGTAAAGAATTAAGAAACATTTGTGGAGTAGAGCATGGAGATAAAGATTGTATGACAGGCGTCTTCTTCTTAATGGTGTTGAACTATGTTAAATAATCTGGATACAATTTGGTAAACTACAGGAGCAGGGTTACAAGTGATTATGTTATTGATAGCAAATTGAATAAATCATATAGCATGAAATAGTTGGTTGCACCTGTGACTTTGTTACCAAAAAGAACCTCAGTAAACAACTCTATTTCTGGTAAGAATCTTGCCAAGCCGTCTGGTCATGAATATTGACACGGGCATTTGCTATTTGTGACACCTTTGATAGACAACTTGATCTGGGATAAAGTGACTGTAGTACAATTGATAAGTTTGGTTGCAGGAAAAGAAGCCATACATTGATGAAGGTAGTCACCAATGGTAGCAAGGGGCTTCATCTAGCTTGTCATTAATCTGGTGCAGTGTTCACTGCTGATTCTAGAAAATTACTTGCTTCAAGAATGCAGGGCTTGAGGGTGTCTCATGAGATCAATTGCTAGAACATGTTACATTTGTCTTGTTGATGTCTGCACTGCCTCACCCCCATTGGAACTGCCACAGGCTGGGTTCTGATTGTAACTCCTGCTTATACAGCCACTAGTGGTTGTGAAACTGTGTGAAAGAATCAAAGGCAGTGCTCTATGGTGATGCAATTATGTCCTGTTGATGTCTGAACTGCATCAGCCCCACTAGAACTGCCACAGGCTGTGTTCTGATTGTAACTCCTCCTTAGAGAGCAACTAATGGTTGTAAAACTTTGTGCAACAATCCAATGCAGTGCTTGCTGCTGATGCAACCATGTACTGTTGATGTCTGAACTGCCTCACCACCATTGCAACTGCCACAGGCTGTGTTCTGATTGTAACTCCTGCTTAGAGAGCAACTAACAGTTGTGAAACTGTGCGCAACAATCAGATACAGTACTCACTACTAATGCAGCCACAAATTTACATTGTCCAAGAATGTAGAGATTGAGAATTTGTAGTTAGCTTCCAAAGTACTGGTAATTCTTGCTCAGAGCCAATACTATGTGTGGCATGTCTTCTAATTGTATTCCTTGTTCAGAGAGCAAGCAATGTTTGTAGATTGCTGCACATGTACCTGACCAGAATTTGACGTCATTTGCCAGCAGGAGTGGAGTTTGAATCTGAGTCTGGATAACTTTTTTCAGTAGACTGGCCCTAACTTGCTCAGTTCCACTTTGATTGACAGGATGTTTGTACCAGGATGTTGTCACAAGATAGGGCTATCCAATTGTGTATTATATGTACAGATTTTTACCCATATGCAGTCTGTAAAAATGAAAAACTGCATTTTGATTGCAAAAGTGATCTGATACAAAGTTATAAAGGGCTGATAACAAAGTCAGTGTGATGCCATCAACTGGATTCATTGCTTTGGAGTTGACATTGTTACTGTCTGTATTCTTCCATGAGATTCCCACACTTTGGGGGACAAAAAGGTCACATCTGAAAAAGCATCAATGTGCTGGAGCACACTGGAGCAATTCTTCTTCATTCTTCAGGAATTGTAACTGTTTTGTACCCGCTCAAGTCAAAACTGAAATCAAATGTCTTAGTGAGGTGGAAGGTATAAAATCATTCAACAAGGGTAGAAAGGACTTAAAAAAAGTCAAATACTCAACCAAACCCATAAGACACAAAAAATCAATTTGAACCCAGTGCTATCCAATTGACTTGGTCTCAAGGAATTCAACTGGAATATTTGATCTATAGTTGGGCATATAATAGCTTGTTCACTATACTTATCAACAACAAGACCAAGGACAGTGACAAATGAACGAAATCAACTCTGACAGGCAATAATTACTTGACAATGCTTTGTGATATTCTTGAAGATCTGTATATTGAGATAGTGGTGTTGAAGATGGTATAACCATTAATCAAGATTGCCTGCATCAGGATCTACCAGATATATCTTTCAGAGATGCAACTGGTAACAATGCAGGAGAACTTTGTGAGTATATGCTTTTACCAGTTACAAGCTCAAAATTTACAGTGATATACTGTGATATATTTTGACGTGAAATTAAATCATATGCTAGATCTACTCTATGGTGCTGCACAAAGAATAGCTGGAAGAATAAATCAAGTGTGATGGCTCATGTAACAGGAAAACTTTTTCCAGCTGGATGAATGCTTTATGACATTTTATTCAAATCTGAACATATTATGCAGGCTAGTAGATATGAATTTAACTTGCGTGGAATTAACTACATGGTGACAGCCATTTCACTTGCCATATTATTGATAACAATGCTCATACATTGTTTCACAATGGAAAACACACTGATAGACATACTGAACAAAATGGTTACACTACAGAAATAAACTTTGATCTGTCAATAACAGTTAAGGATGCAAATGTTCAGTTGCAATGTATACATGCTCTACTACAAACTAAACACATTTTTTATTTGAGATGTACAACATTCAAATCACATTTTGTACTTCAGGAATTGTATCTTGCCATTCACTGGCCCTACTCCCGCAAGTACAACGGATTCGTGAGTGCCATACATTAGGGGAGTTCAGAGTAGGTTGATTGTCAGTGATTCCAGGTCTGATTAAGTGGTGATTTTTCTTGCCATCAATTTTCTTAATCAGACTATTAATCGGAGTGCACTCTGAACACCCCATCACACAGTGCTGATTCTGCCTGATTCTCCGACACAACATAAGTAATTCACTCTAACACAACATAAGTAATTTACTCTATTACCTGTTAGAACTTGCCAAGTGCTTGAGTGCCAAGCTGCCTCAAGCAGCATATCTCCTACAGCTCACTGGCAGAATGATTTTTGTAAGAAAACCCCTTTGTAGCACAAAAGAACACATATGACCAGATGTATGTACAGAGTTCTTATGTATGCTACCTTGGTTGAGGTCATCAAATGTACTTGATCGTGTGTCGCAGTGACCCCCAAGAATAAAACGGCGAACGCCGCAACTATAGCGAACCTAAGCAGCAGGCTCATCTCCAGAAGAGCTGTGCCGTAGGTCTCGATGCCCTCGTTGTTCTCGCCATCCTCGTTGTTCTCGCCATCCTCGTTGTTCTCGCCATCCTCGTTGTTCTCGCCGTCCTCGTTGTTTTGCCGTCCATCTGCAGTCCACTGCGTTGCCGTCCTCGTCCTTCACGTCAACCTTGTGGTACACTGTGCCGCCGACCTCGTTGCTCACACCATCAACGTGCACTCTTCTCGGCCTCCGATATGTTGCGTTGCTCCCGCCATCCTTGGATCTGCAAAAGGAGAGGAGCAAGAGGAGAGAGAGGCACAAGTATACGTACCTTGTGTCTGCGGGCACTGTGAAGGTAGAGAGAAAGACAGATGCTCTCCCGTTCGCACTGACGAAGCCTTTGAGTTTGTCAAGCGCACCGAAAGATTCTGAGAGATGTGCGACGAGCGGTAGGAGAACGGGCAACGTGTACGCGCCCGCTGCACACGGCTGTGAAGGCGTCGCGACTGACTTTCTTGTGGGCGGATGTGGCGCAGAGTCCGACCCAAGGAAGAAACGTGGGTGTCCTAAGGGTATGAACGCTGGTTAGTACAAGCCTCCCACTTCATGCTTGACAGTATATTTATGTGTCACGCACCTTCCTTGATCACCTCCCGCAACGCTTCTCGATCATCAGGCTATTTCGCCACCGGCTTACAGAAGTTGTAAGCTTGCCCTGCCCAATCATTCACCGTCAACGCAAGATGATGCGCCGTAATTGTGCATGCAACCGTGTCCCCTAGATCCTTGACGCACTCTACAGCTGCACGGGTCATCGCGTGCTCGAGCACAATCCTCAGTCGCGGAAAAGTCGCATGCAATTTCCGGAGGTGGGGATGGAATGCAGGCTCGGTGTTCAAGACACATCTGGAGGTTGAGAACCATGTCAACGTCTTGCATCGCGGAGAAGACAGTGTAGTATGCTTCGTATGATTCAATACCCCCTTCGGAGTTGGTGGTCACACCGCGAGGGTAGGATTGGACACCTGATCTAACAAATGTCAGAAGGGAGTTGTCCCTGGACAGTGGAGGTATCTGAGAGAAACTCACCTGCGATCCCTGCGGCGCTGGCTTTCCTGATCTCTTCTAGAGTGAGCTCAGGAGAGAGATAAAGTGTCATCATAGTGCTAGCTAGTGCGTGTAGGGTCAAATGTAAAAGTAGTGCCAACTTCTTTTTGCCCATAGTGATAGCGGCGGCAAGTAGTAGAGTAAGAATCAAAGAGGGAGAGTGGACAGGTGTATTCAAAAGAGGGTTATACATATTTTGCTTATCGGGGTAAGTAACTTTGTTATTGGTAAGCATGGGAAAGGGAAAATCGCAGCTCGATTTTCGTCGTCCCTCCTCCAGAGGAGAGACAACAAGGAGGCGCGATTTACCATGATTATTGTTAATCACGCAAATAATCACGGAGTAGGACCCCAGACCACCGCTGCAGAATCAAACCAGAATCAGACCCAAGAATCAACCTTAATCGTCCACTCTGAACGCCCCTATTACTTGTGTGCATGTGAAAGACTTACCTCTAGTAATAAGCATTTACGCTAAATTGCCTGCCAATAGAGCAGTTGCCACCACTGCAACACTTGGTCTTTATGAGTTTGAAGCCAACAACATTGCGCTGGATGCCATGTAGTAATGTCTCATCCCCCTCCCCGCATATCTCACCATATAACTACCTATTCACTACGCTTACGGACTCAAAATTTTCTATACAGTACTCTGTTGCTCTCCCATATGATAACTTTGCTCACCCTGCTCTGCTTCCCTGTCCATTTCCTATCACTGCTTGTGTTGATTATACATTGCCCCACTGCTTCTGCATATTATGAGACTCTTGTTTACTCAAGCATTCTCTGATATAACACACACTCCTTCTATGCGTACATGGCTTTGTTATTATTACCATACCACATGTTCTGTCAAGTTCTCTTTTGTACTAGCACTGTGCATATAATCATTGGTCTTTTGCTACTTATTGCTTTCCTGTATTCTTTGTCTGGCCGTGTTGCTGATTGCTTGCTCTCTCTCATGCTTGGGAGACCAATCACTGCACAGTGTGTATGTAGTCTACAGCATCCCTCATAGCCGGACTATGTACATCACTCATAGCTCATTTGAAATTATATTGGGCCACCATGAATATACTAGAAAACTACTGCTGTAATGGACACTATATTGGGGGAAGTCTACAGAACTCCCTTCATCAGAGACTATATATGTCTATATTGTCAAGGTTTGATTTCTTGATGCCCACCATGAAGTGGCAAAGGAAGTGTAAGGGTGTAAGAGCACAAAAGTGTATATAGTTTATGTGAGGTGGTCTAAGAGTTGTAGCTAGCCTTGTGCAACTAGAAGCAATGAGGTAGTAAGGTAAAGGTTTTGAAAATTCGGCTGCTAAGAAGGGGTTTTTGACCCGACAAAGCAAAGGCAGCAATATAAATTGTGAACATGAACAGGGGAGCAATATGTATGTAGTATTGACATAAAATATGTGTTTTAAAAGAGGCCAAAATGAGAACACAATAAGTGTCAGAAATTGCAAATGCTATTGCAGTGAAGGTGAACACAGTAAACTTGTTGCAGTGAAGATGAAACACAGTTGCAGTAACACAGTGAAGAAAACACAGTGAAAACACGGTGAAACAAATGAGTCCAAATAGAACGCGATAGGGTGCTATTTTGGGGAAGCAAATCGACGAGAGATATCTAGGATAGGTGATAAGACAAACTGTGTATATCTTCTCGCACCCAATGGCTGTTTGGATGGTTGTTGCATGAGAAGATGTGCACTATTATGGTGGGCAAAAAGGGGAGAGTCGGGGTTGTGACGTTGCAATGGCAATGGCAGCAGTGAGTCTCCTTGGGGTTGGTGGAAAATTTGCGGGGTTGGTAGTTGAGAAAAACTCCGCCTGATTGGCAATGGGTGTTACACGCGAAGGCATGTCTGACAACAACATTGGGGGAGCCAGTGAGATTAAATTGGATGAGCTTGCACCCGTGGTTATTGCCCTCAAACGTAGGAGAGAGCTAATAGTCAGGATGGGGTGCAACGGGGGCAATCACAATTGAGAGGGACGGATGGCCCTGATTGCAGTAGACCAGGATAATTGCTCTATGTGTTGCAGTAGGAGCAATTGTCAAGCAGATTTGCTACAGAGGCAACAGAACTTGCTGGCAATGTGTTACAATCCGGCCCAACCACCCGACTTCACGTGACCTCCGCACCCGAACACCGCGCCGCATACTCCGCATCTCCGCACCGACATCATCATGACCCTTATCATCTGTTTCCTTTACATCATGCTGTGTTACAGTTCTCTGATCTCTCCGCAAGAAATGTGCAATTCCCTTTGTTCCGCTTTTGTCTACTCCTGTCGGACTTGAAATCATTGTAGTATATATACAAGACCCAACTGTAGTAAATAAGCAATTTGAATATCAAATAAGACTTCCCTTCTTATCCTCTCCTTGTCTGCATTCGACTTCACTAGCTGAAGTCGTCTTACTCGTCATTGTCCAACATCCTCTCGCTGTCTCCGGTGTTCCAATCACCACACCTCCGCAGGTCCGCATTTCGATTGAGCCTTGCTCTCTAACCTTTGATCCTGCTAAGTCCAAATTTGAGTCACGAGAATCTTGAGCGGCGCAACTTAACTAGTTGAAGCCAAGACTCATTCTGATCCCCCTCGTTCACTCCACCACTTCTGCATCTCCGCGTCCCTCCCTTTTTTGTCTTGCTCTCAACACAATGGTGATATTGAGGAAGAGCCTTTAGAGGGGACTGCAGGTTCTACTGGTGGGTCCACTGAAGGCGTGGAAGCAGGTCGGACGGGGTAGTGTGGAACATAGAAGTCCATGTAAACAGTGTCTATGACGTCAAACCCTAGCTATGAGCTGAGCCATGTGGTCTTACATAAGCTGAGTTATGTGCCAGTGTGACATAGCAGCAAGTAATGTGACCATGTAGAACATCCAAGCCACGTGATATGGGCGCTTAATACACATGTAAGGGGTTTGCAAAGGGGTTGCAAAGAGGCAAAATGTGAAAATTAAGGGCTAGTCGGGCCATCCGCAACAGAAACAGAAATGTGGCTTTAAAACACGAGGCAGTGAAAAGAACACAGTATAAATGCAGTGGCCAAGAGAAGGCAAACAATGGCTTGAAAGGAGGTCACAGTGAAGAGAAACACAACTCAGTAAAATAATGCAGTAGAATAAATGCAGTGAGGAACACAAGAGGGCACGAGAACATGATCCAAATATGCACAATAAGTAGGCTTGAGACGCAAGATGTAGGGGGGGGGGGGGGGGTATTGTATTCTAAACTTCTTGAGGTACAAACACGCTGTGTATAATGTATAAATACTACTGCAAAAAGTCCATATCAAATTAAAGGTCCACATGAGCATGAGGCAGTGAGAGAGGGCAGTGTGTGATGAAACAAGGGGCAAACGCAAAATCTGTCACAAGAACAAAAAGCACACTGCTTCCTGTGTGGCTAAACCACGAGCATCCAATCAGACAAATGCTTGGTGACTCGAGGCCACACAAGAGAGAAGGAGGCAGTGCAACAGAAACAAATCCTTGTAGTAACATAATTGAGGGGATTGACAAAAAAGAGAGGGGCTGCTTGAGCTTCCCCTATCAATGAGAAGAGCCACAGACTCTGAGGGACCGAGGGAGCAAGGGAGCTGCGAGAAAACCAAGCGTGGCAAGGGAAAGTGCCAGTGTGCTTGAGGCTGTGTAACAGTAAGGTTACTACTCACCAGATAAGTTGTTAAACTTGAGGGGATAAAGTGAGATAGAGTGTGACAGGTGTGGTGAGCAAAGTACTGGTAAGTACTGAGTAGTCCTTTAATCAATAGAGTGGATAAGACTGAGGGGATATGCCCTCAGGAGTGCCTCTATATATACATGAAGGGGAGGACCCCAGGTACTACCCTAAGACCCCTAATACCTACATGAGTAAGCGAAGTAATCTACCTTACTAAGCATGCCCTATGCCCTAGTGGTGCCACTTCAATAATCAACCAATAGCAATTGTCCCCATGACCTGACCCTATGACCCAGTCCCAAGGCTAGACTTGTTCTAGCTTGTTCTAAGACAAGGCTAGACTTTTCCAGAAGGTTCTAAGAACTATGACATCATAGTTCCAGCATGTTCTACAAGGTTCCAGAGAGTTCTATCATGTGATACACAGATAAGGAAAGGAGTGCATCAGCGCATCAATTGATAGGTACTGAGAATAAGCGCCGGAATGAGTGCCAGATAAGCACTGGATAAGTGCCTAAATAGATGCTGGATAAGCGCTTAAATAGACCCAATAATACCATTGCCTGGTAAGGCAAGTCTTGTAGAAACATTAAAAATCTGTGACAGGCTGCCCAATAACTTGCGAGAACACAGACAGGAACTTGTGCAAAAACACAAACAACAACTTGAGGAAGCACAAGCTTGAGTGCCCAAACAAGGCACAAGGGCTTAGCCATAGACAAGCTCAAGATGTGAGCTGTAGAACCAGCACTCGCGCAATCCTCCAGACATCTTGCAAGGGCTCTCGAGTGACAAGGAGCTCTGTTTGTTCGCAAGAAGGGGGTTCTTGTTTGAGCTTGTTGCATGTCCAGCAGTTTCCGGGTGTATCATTGTGTAAGCTTACAACATGTACTACTAAGAACAAAACAAAAAATGTTCCTACAGATCAACAGCTTACAGACTATGTCATTCGCTATAAAGGGATTCAAGACCCCACAATAGCCAATTATTGGCTTTCAACCACCATAAGGCCCGTCCCACATCTGATAAGATAGGCCCAGGACTGTTTCGACTACTATCGTCACACTGTGACATGTCATGTGATTATCACGTGCGCTGTTCGGATAAGCCTCTATGTCTCATGCTTGCGCTGGAACATACTTAGAATCTATGTATTCATTGTTGTGTACTTTAGAGAATATGAGAAAAAAATCTAAACTATATTCTCGGCTGTGAGGCGTTCGAAAACATCCCTGGGGATTACTCTATGGCCTGAATATTTCTTACTGGCCCACGCGGCCTGCTTTCCGTTAAGGCCCTTATAGTAGGCATCCGAAAAGCGCAGAGCGCGAGTAGAGAATCTGCGTCGAGATGGTTAGAACAGCCATGGTATGCACAAAGATCATGTCACTTACCGGCGAATGGATTTCAAAGGAACCGAGTCAAGAGCTGCAATGAGATTTGCCTCGAGATCTGCCTCCTTCTTCGAAGTCGGATTCTTGCGGTAGATCCGCTTCGAGTACCCCCAGCACTGCTCAATTGGATTGAGCTCACAATGGAATTTCGGGAGGAATATGCAGCCGACACCTTCCTTCTCGCATCGAAGCTCGAGAAGGGACTTTGCATTGGTAAAGTCCGGCTGATGAAAGAGAAGGCGACGGCAGCAGCATGGGTTGGTGGAGTAGAATTCTAGAGGTGCAAGACCGTTCAAAGGTGGGGGGCATTGAAATTTGGGGCATTGCGCGCGGAGCTGATGTGCATTCTCGTAGCCTCGTTCCGTGAGAATTATTGCCATACCTTTGAATGCGCCACGACGTGCAGGGTCGGAGTCATCCAATGGGAAATAAAGAGGTTGAGTTGTGCCGTCCGATAGAACCCCATCTGTCATTGGACGGCGCTCCTTGAGTAGCTTTCCATCAGGGCTGTATACCGGCTTCCCATCCGCCGATACAGTGCTGTCTACGCCAAAATTCTTTTCCAGAGTCGAGGGATTCTTTGGCATGCTACGGGCGGAGAAAGCGTCATCTGCTCGTTTCAGGTGAGTGGGAGCATTGTCAAAAATGAAGCAGTGGTCGTCGTTGGGCCACTCTTGATGGACAAGTTCAATGGCAGCTGCAACCTGTTCCAGGATATCGGCATTTGTATAGTATCCATCACGATTCTTTCCAGGACGGAACAAGCGACGAGCCGAATTCTTTCCATCCGCAGATCGTAGCCAGCCGTAGTCTGCTGAGACGAAGTCCGAAACCATTAATGATGCACCTTCGCCTTTTGCTCGAGGTACGGCCTTTTCGTTTTCATGTACCCATCGTACCTTACGACGATCATTTGCATAGAACGTCGATTCATCGTGCCACCAGATAACAGTACGACGAGCCGGATCAATGACAAGATTGCCATCAGAGTCTGTAGGTGCAACTTCTTCGCCATTGACATCGTACTGCCGTAACAATGGCCGCAGCTTCTCCAATGCCGGCAGAAAAACCTCTTGGCGATATTTAACAACATCTTCGCGCTCGTGTCCATCAACGTACTGTCCACTCGGAAGCTTGGCCCATCTGTACCGCAAACGGTGCATCCATCCCTGAGCAGTCGAGAGTCCGATGGTCTTCTTCAGCCCAAATCGTGTTTGAGTATTTGGTTCCGCAAGGAACTCAACAATATCAAGAGCACGAACATGCTGTCCAACAGATTGGAGATGCTCGCTAAGTGCAACCTCCAGCTCTTCGTTCTCTAGTGCTGACGGTTTCCACATGCCGTTGAAGTTGACAGGTAGATCGTGGCGGTCATCGATGAAATTTCGCGCCCATTTTCGGAGACGTCGTGCAAGACCTGTTCCACCTTCGTTTGCGGCAGCTGTGCGCATCGAAGCGTCGATCCATGCCGGCGGATCTCCCGAGATGTACAGCCAAAGAAACATTCTCATCATCTCCATACGCTTCTGTAAGTGGTCACCACCCTCAAAAGGCTTCTTCCCTTTACCCGAAGGTTTGCGAGGCTCGAGCAATGCCTTCAGATCTTCCCAAGCACGATAAGCTTCATCTTTCTCGGGAGGTGGAGTATAGGCCGAAGTAATAGACTGCACTGGTTTGTTGTCACCTCCCGTACCAATCTCCGGCTCTAGCTCATCCTCCATTTCGTCCACAGCATCTTCCATGTCTGAATCCCGCTCGGTTGCATCAATCTCGACGATTAAAGGTTCCGGGGGTCCCAACTCTGAGTTCTCCGAGACAACATCGCTCGCGAAGCTGATCAAACTGCCTCGGCTCGAGGACCAGTTGGACGAAGCATTGGATAAGGTGTATGGGCTCGGGGAGGTCATTCTGGATGGTAGATTCATGATGGATGATGCGGGAGAGACTGGGGAACAAGATGACCAGGTGGGTGTGGTGATTTCCTCAAAAGTGGACTGAAGTCGAAACCTGAGCTGACTGGTATTGAAAATGCGACCGAGAGACGAAGTGCTAGATGCACGAGACGACGTTGTATCACCCCCAGAAGGAGCTGAAGTGGTAGGTTGAATTTTCTCATAGGCCGTGGACACTGGCTGACTCTCGACTACAGTGCTAATCTCGGGCACATCAGAGCCTGCAGAACCATTGCCTTGGGTACCCTGCTGCATGTCTACTGAGGAAAGTGCTTCTCCCTAGAAAAGATAAGTGATTCTGCCTTCTGCTTTGAGTGCTCAGGCTCTGATGACACTCACTTTATCACCTAAAGGCTGTTCTTTCGAAGACTTGCGGCTCAAAATCCCCGAAATCTTCCGTTTTGCCTGCCCACCCCACTCCGTGATAGACTGGGAGATTCCCCGCTTGCGTTTTCCGTGCTCGCTCATGCTGGATTGCTGTCGTAGAGTCGGTGGCCCTTGCTCAGAGAAAGTTTAATTATCATTTGATCACACATATGTCTACGTTTGGCTTGTTATTGGAGTTATTGATTTATTTAAGACATAAAATGCGTGACACCGAGTGACGGCTTTTTAGCCACGTGATGTAGTCGAAACAGTCCTGGGCCTATCTTAGCTCCATTTTACCAGACCCTTTATCACTGCTTTTCTGCCTCTTGTCAAATGCTTCTCTGACCTGTTCCTGCAATTCTTCCAATTCATCTTTTGGCATGTCTGATTCACGTATGATAGCCAATGCATCCTGTAGGCTGTTGATTTTCTTTCTTTCTGATCCTGCCCTTTTGATGAGATCAATTTGATCATGTGGGTTGTGACAGTTGGCTGTGCTCTGTCTCTCCAAGTTGCTGGTGTCAATAGTGAATGTGGTATAGCAGGCTGCAATAGTGCTGTATGGAGCGGCAGACACAGTCACTGTATGGGATGTGCTGGAGACAATGATAGCAAACAAGACAAGAGAGGTTGAGAGCCACATGACTGTATAGGATGACAAAGGGCAGTTTGAGGGTTTGAAGACACAGCTAGCTGTAAAAACAATCTTAGTACAGTGGCAAGTGCAACACAGACAACAATGTACTTACTGACCAGTGTCCAGTGAAGCAGTTTTGGTGGTGCAGGATGTTCACAATGCTAGGCTCTGGTGATGCAATTGGCAATTTGAGCTGGCGTAAAGGATCTACAAAGCAGTATGAGTATGAATACAAAGCAAGAGTCCAAGAAAGTACTTACACCTTGGGGAAGATTGTAAGCTTTGAGGTGCTGGTGACAGAAGCAGCTTGTATATATGTAATTTGCGGGAGACTGTTCAGTAGGCTGCTTGATCAAGTAAGGTAACCTTGTTACACTATGAAACGTGTAACACTTTGTCAGCAGTGCGAAGGCTGTACAAGCGGAGGAAACGAAAAGATTTTCGCAATGATAAAGAAACACAGCAAAACACAGCACAGACGCGCGAAATATCTCAACACGCTCCAGTAATGGAAGTCTTGGGGCTGGACTTCTTCACCTGTCGGTGAATACTGCCACAAGTTCCAACGTTGACGCAGAAGTTTAACGGCAATTGCGGAAAGAAGATAGTAGACGGGCGTTTGTGCCTCAGGATCTCTTGTCTGACCTTTATCCTACACTCGTCGCTGCCTGCAATGCCTCCAAAGACCTCCCAGTTCCCCTGGGATCAGGTGAAAGTCGAAACACTGCGGACAGTATGCAGGGACCTCGGTGTGGCGGGTTACGTCCGTCGCCGAGACGACATGAGTGCAGTCATAAACGCTATCGAGAGCGAAGGCTGTGAGTTATCATAGGTGTACCACCTGCTGTCTATTGATGTATATGGCCTCAGTGGAGGATGTGCTGAAGAAGCTCGAAGCTGAGAAGGAAAAGAATCGCGATGGCAGTACCACGAGCGCGTCTCGACAAGCACCTCTCCGCCCGGCGAGACAAGCAAATCGCACCCTTGAACGACCAGCTTCCTCTTCGCCACGAAGAAGTGGACGAGAATCTCGCATGACCGAACGACGTAGAGCATCGCTGAAGACCTTGATGCCTCTTCGGCCAAGTCGTGCTACGCCTGCTCGGCGTCGCAAATCCGTCCGCAGTCCGACTCTGGCCGCGAAGAAAGCTTCGTTTGACGGGGTCATGATGCCTAGACGTCCCTCCAGAGCTGCTCAGGAAACCGAAGGAGGATCTGAGGCTACAGGTACATTTGCCCCGAAGACATTCACCCAGCTCGCAGCCGATGCAGACGACAGTATGGAAGTCGACCAAGTGCCCACGTAGGGGTCCGACATTCATGTGGAGCAGAGAACTTGTGGTATACGGAGGCCAATTCGTCAAAGGGTCTTTGTGGACAAAATATGTCAATGTAGGATTCTTTGCGACACGAGACTCGAGAGCACGTCCATCCTATCCAAACCACAACCACAACACTCACTGTAGCCTGAGTCTAGTAAAGATGGGATAGGGACCTCGTTACTCAATGGATTTCTTCCACTTACTACACTACTTGATCTACGATGTGACTCTGTATACCGCGACTTTCCTTTGACATGGGGTATTCAGCAGGGCACCGTAGCTGTATACACCCCTTATGCAGGCTGTGGTCGGCAACTCGATGATCCCTGTGCAGTTATATCGACTTACAGTTGCTATGTTACTGTTATATTGTGATCGCGCGGCGACGCAACGGTACCGCCAAGGTGCACACCGCTCCGGAGACAAATGGCGATTAGACCTCGGCGCGGCTTCTGAACGTAACCACCAGCATTGCTTTTCAAGCTCAAGCTACATAGCAATAGCATACATAGCAATAACGGTAACCTTGGTAGGTTTCCACCAGCAAATATCAGCACCATCTAATCTTGGAACAAAAGCTATACCTATACTTTCATTTGTTGACACGATGCTGAAACTCGTCTAATTTAGCAGCGTTCAAGCAGTGTCCATGGATCTTCTGGTCCTCTCTGCCACCGATGTCGACAGCGTCATCGCCAGGTTCACACCAGTCGAGTTGGTGGACCTGATGGCAAGAGTATTCGCAGACCTTGCATCATCCGACAATAAAGGCAGAGTGACAATCCCGCATCGCAGTACCATCGCAAGCACAAACCATCATGTGCTCTTCATGCCGTCTCGACTGGCTTCGTCTGGTACAGCAATCAAGATTGTATCGGTACCTACGGCTACTGCTCCTACAGATGTCAAGGAACGCGGCCTTCCAGGTAGCACAGCGGTCCTTGACGAACGAAGTGGAGAGGTCACCGCCCTCATCAATGCCCGCAAGTTGACCGCCCTTCGCAATGCCGCCAGTAAGTGATATGATTCCTTCTCTCGACTCCGTTATGAATATTCTGTCGTCCGTCTAGGCTCGCTTCTAGCAACGCAAGTCATACTTCTTCCTGAAGCGCGCTCTCCCCAGAACCTCGTCGCCATCGGGGCAGGTGCACAAATCTCTGCACATCTGTCATTATTCCTCTCAGCGTATCCTACAATCAGCAAGTGCACAATCTTCAATCGCACCCGGAACGCGAGGCTCGCCGCGCTGGTAGAGTGTCTACGAAAGAGCCATGCAGGTGTAGCATTCCAGGGATTATCGCTCTTGGACGAAACAGGCAAGGAGCAATCAGCGCTGCGGCATGTAATCCAGACAGCAAACATTGTCATTACTGCGACATCATCGACGCTACCTCTATTCCCGTCTAGCTACGTCTCGCCGGGAACGCACCTCTGCCTGATAGGGTCGTATACCCCCACAATGTGCGTTCAACCTATGATTGACACTCCTGGTAGTTCAATAGCTGAAAGGTTTGGATCGTTCTCAGGCACGAAGTTGACGCAGACCTCATCAGACGAGCGTCTAAGCTTGTCGTAGATTACAAGCAAGGCGTGCTGGTGAGTCCACTCTCTTGCAATCAGGCCATGTCACGAACAGACATTGCGTATCGCGTAGCTTGAGGCAGGAGAAGTCATCGCAGCCGGTATCGGCGCTGAAGATCTCGTAGAACTTGGAGAACTGATACACTTCGACAGCAAGTCTCAGTGGTCACTCCCAGAGACCGAAGTCCAGCAAATCAGGGTGGGAGACGTGACAATCTTTAAGTCAGTCGGTGTTGGGGTCCAAGACGCTGCGATTTCTCGCGCAGTCGTTGATTGCGCCAAGGAGCATGGTATTGGTACGGTTATCACAGATTATCATTGACAGTGGAACCTCATGTGAATTACAACTGGCGAACTTGCTCGGTATCCATCAACAAGGGCAAGGTAACGTCGACTCAAATGCACGGTGATTGGACATTTCATAATGACTTCGGAATACACACTCTTGGTTTTCATCACCTAACAAACAATCGTTTGCCCTTGAGTGGCCGCGCAGCCCCAACCCTTCCTGTTTCGTTCTGATAAATTCTGTACGCCTCACGCAGGTGATCAGGAGACAACGGCCCAACGTCGCCTCTCCGTTCCTGTACGGCGCGAGCTAACGATGCGCGGTTCATCAGAGTATGAGAGCGAAGAAACTGTTCACGCACCTCTTTCGATGACTTCGCCTACGAAAACCTTGGCAAAACCAGCTACAATTTGCGCCACTGGCTGGGATACCTGTTGTCCAAGTGTTTGTTGAATAACCTGACTACACGTCAAATACTGCGGTATGCAATGTGAAGAGGTGCATACCTTTCGAACCGCCTGTTTAGGAAGAGCATGCCGTCTGTACGCTTCAAAGCGGTCGTACTGCGCCGGGGTGAAGTTATCCATGAGCACCCTGCAGCGCCAGTTCAATCGACGAGACAACGAGGAGGCAACGTCGAAGATTTTACTTGAGATTATCCTTCGACTGACTCTGCCATGACAGTTGCGCGGAATAATCGTCATCCGCCATCGCAGGCAACAGCTCATCTTCTCCTTCTCCCTCCTCTTCAGCACCCGGTGGTCCCATAGGCGCAGCGGAAGCCCTAGCTGAGAAGGTGCCTTCTCCTACAGTGACCTGCGGCGTGCTGACGCCTGGCAAACTTAGTATCCCTCCTGTCTCTGAGCCCAGCTGCGCCTGTTGAGATACATCGTCTGCAGCTGCTGCCGGCGTTGCTGGACTCTGTGGCTGAGATACAGCGCTAGAGCTGGCTGCTACAGTCGACGTGGATTGAATTGCGGCCCATTGGATCGGTGTAGGCTGGCTTGTCGTCGGCGACGCACTCTGTGGATGCCGTAACGATTCTGTGGTGTTCAGGACGGTGTTCTTCGGTTTGCGTCCGCGTTTTGCGCCTGTTCCTCGTACTGGCGTCGCATTTCCACCTCTAGCATTGTAAGTTGAAGGTACAAACGAGCGTTCTGGGGCAGGATACGTCGCAAATGGGGAGCTCATGGTGCGAATGTGAGAGTTGCAGAGCGTCTCTACTAGTAATGGTACTAAACGCAATTACCCAAGTAACAAAATTAATGTGTATATAGTTATTACTACACAAAAAAAAGTTACCATTGACAAGTAAGAAATTGGGTTTAGCTTATTGGCGACATACGCTACTCGTAACTTACTTGGGTTATAATGCTTGGTCTCGACGGCCATCCTAGTCTTTGATACTATCGAACGCAATTGCTACACGCGAACACCATACGGCAAAAGTCTTTTGAGAAATGGCACAGAGTCCACCGTTCTCACCGTCTCCTTCTCCAGGAATATCCTCTTCTCATGATCTTTCAGACTCTTTCTCCGAGGATGACTTGTCGATAAATGGAATCGGAGAGCTAGATCCAGGGTCAGCATCGAGAGCGTGCTCCCCAGCGAGTGTGGACAAAGCTCTCGCAGCTGACGGCGAAGGAGAAGACACGATTTCATGTCAATGGGAAGAGTGTGGTCGGGTGTTCAATCACCTACCGTCACTTATCGAGCATATACATAATGGTGCGTGGCCCTCCATGTGTTGACAGATTTGTTGAAACTTATCTTCCTCTCAAGACCACATAGGCGTGCATAAATCGAACTACACATGCGAGTGGAAGACATGTGCACGGCGCGGAATCGCACAAACCTCTCGCTTTGCCCTCATATCCCACATACGTTCGCACACAGGCGAAAAGCCCTTCATCTGCTCCAGGCCAGGTAAATCGTTGGCTTACAGTGCCCATTGTTCTCAACTCACTGCTTTCTTAGAATGTGACAAGTCATTCACTCGCTCAGACGCGCTTGCAAAGCATATGCGTATACAACACAACATCATCCCTCCAGCTCCTGGTAGAGGAGGTAATCGAAAGCGCAAACGAGAAGAGCCTGAACCTTCTACGTTGGCCACAGGCGATGGCTACGGTAGCTTTAAGGTTGACCCTCCGGAAGTTGTAGAAGACGATAGGCTCTCGCCGTTCGACACAGTTGGAGACCATTCAGTCAGTGCGAACGGCCGTCGGTCTGTGACACCGGACTACGTGGATGACGAAGAGGATGAAGACATCCCTGCCTATCTGCTAGAGCAAATGGACCAGTCTACCGGCTTGATACTAGGAAAGACGCCTACAATGGTGAAATATCTCATTATGAAAGCGAAGCACAAACACGCACTGGATGAACACGCCAACCTGATTGAAGGGCTGAGGATGGTGCGTTACGAGGAAAAATGTTGGCGAGAACGGAAGGATGCACTCCTAGACGAGGTTCTACGAGCGAGTTTCGGGTAAGATATGTATGGAAGTGCTGCACAATCGTGGAAACTCAAAGTTTCCATTAGACCCCAGGCGGAACAGCTATGTTTCTCTGCCGCAGACTTACAAGATCCCGATCGGCTACTTTCTCCAGAAATCGATGTCTAGGATTCAGGGATCCCTTCCCAGTATACCATTCAGCAACATTTATATTATATGACCCGTTGCAAGAATACACTGGATACTGTGACACGGCCCTCTGTGCTCGCCTGGAGCTCACAAAATCGAGTAGGTATGTTGTCTTGTGCACTAGAATTGACCACTAGACGCATTTGAGGCTGTGGTCCCCGCTGGAGCAACATCTACCTCTCGTGCAATTTCTCGCTCTCTCTCGCTCGCTCTCTCTCTCTCTCTCTCTCTCTCTCTCTCTCTCTCTGTTCTCATCTACGGCCTCTCGACGATCGTTCTTGCATTACATGTTCTTAAGCCGCTGCTTCCGCCTTGACGGTCGCCTCAACGCGCGTATTACTTGTATGCCGCAGTGCCTCGCCCTCAGAGACGACAAGTACGCCATCGAATATTTTCTTACATTGTGGTCGAAACACTGATTTTGGATTTTCGACAGTTGGTAACCTCTTACTCCTACACTCTCGCGAGCTGCCCGTCCCGCCGGTAGCTCCCAAGCAACTGACACTCTGCATGCAGACAGCGGCCCCGAGGGTGACGATGAGAAGCCTATTGTACAGAAACAGAACGGCGATGAGAAATTTTGTGATACACTTCCAGCAGTTCGGGCTCGCTCACAAGAGCAGCCAAGTGACCTGTTAGCTACGCAGCTATTTCATGCTCACTGCAGCTACTCCTCCCTCTGCGCCTGCAGCAACTCCGTCATGAAATCTCGCGCCAAGACAGGGCTCGAAACCGACTCGGCGTACAATTCTGACGACGTGAACGCTCAAGAGGTTTATTCGTCAGTTCTTTCCTCCGCTGCAATGCCCGCATGCACATCGTGGTCACGAGCAACACGTCGAGAAACTTGTCATTTGCACGCAAGGCATCCCACAAGAGGCAAGGTTTTACGCTTGTCGTCCTTTCGTTCGCTAACATGGCGTCGTTCATCCTGTTCTCGGCCGCTCCTTCGCAAGACATGTAACCGCCTGCAAGAAGGCGTGGACGCCACAAGACATCAACGTAGGCTCCAGTGGTTTGATTACAGAGAAGAATGCTTCAAGGCCGACATAGACCTTCCAAGAGTCTCCTGCCCTTTCGTCAAGGACCAGCGTTTGGGTATTTGTCTGAGAGTGCCAGCGATGGGCGGATCGTTTGACCTGTCCGGTGATTATTACTCTGTGACTCTCATTTCTACTAAGTACTGCGATTCAACTGACTGAACTTGCATTGTTTGCAGACAAATTGTGTCTGCAACGAAGTACACACAAGTCATAGCTCAACGACCCGTTGCTGTTACTGGCCACACTCAATTCACAGCCACAGACGCGCAACATCCTCCGCGAGTGGTAGATACTGTATCTAGGCCAAGTACGGCTACTCCGAGACCCTGGTATACCGCATTGCCCTGCCTGATCCCGCTTGTGACCGGTGCGCGAACCTTTACGCGAAGAGCGCACGCTGTAGCGTTCCCCTTGTAGGCGTAAGTGATGCTGAACCTTGAAGCTGGTGCATGTACGTTATTGTTGATGGAAAATGGAAAACATCATACCTCATCAGACACCCACTGCAGGGTGATCATGGTAGAAACCTCGCGCTGTCACTAAGCACGCTGTAGCGGCGACTGCCACCACGTAGGAAGACTGTTGTACAGGAATGCCGCGTGCAAGTGAGACGGTATACGGTTCTTACAGACAACCGGAGATGTCTAGAGACGCTGTAGCACGCCGGCATTCGCGCATCTTGAGCAACTTTCAGATAGAATTCAACCACGTACCTGGACATCATTGCATAGCAGCACGCAAAGGAGTTGCCGCCGTGCACACGCTCCCGTGCGAAGGACAACGAGTGAAACGAGCGTTCCAAGGCTGATCTATATATTTGGCACTGTCAAGCATCGATATGTAACCGTGGGTTTCGCCGTAGCGTACGCCCTCTGAGAAGAGGCTTCTAGGGTGCCACGCTTTTATCATCATCCCGATCTTTGTCGGGAACCTTATGAGACGCAGAGATGACTACCGCCTGCAGTTGCACTTTGTCATCTGCCTCGGGCTCAGAATCGAGTTCATCCTGGTTTGCAAGCAGTCCTTCTTCGAGGGAGATGTCTTCCATTGGTGCAGCTAGACTGTTTGCACGTTTGTGCCTTCCTGGGTCCTCTTTCGTGAGCTATACGAGCAATGTACAATGAATTGCGTGTTGAGCAAGATATATGTTGCGAGTTGAGTTCAGCACATACCGCTACGTAGAGCGCAGCAGACATAATGATGACTGTCCCCACTATTGAGAGCGGAGAGGGCGTGGTGTGGAAGAAGATTTGTTCAAATACGGTCGCAAAGACAATCTACCGCAAGGATGTCGAGTCAGCGTGCTTAATTGACAATGATCACAGCGCAGAACGTACTTGCACATAAACCGCCATAGTCCCTCGGCCTACTGTCTCACGCTGTAGCCCCATGGTCAGAAGCACTTGAGCGCAGAATCCAAAAATGCCAATCAACAGCAGCATGATTAACCAGTCCCAGCGCATTGGAAAAACCATCTTGACCTGCATGATGAGAATGCTGATACAAAAATAAGTGCAAGCAGTCAGTACATGACATTGACGCTTACCCTACCACTGTAACAATCACGCATTGGCCTGAAAATGATACAAGGTTGTGCATGGGGTGTGCGCGAGTACCTATGGCACGAATCGTAGTATCTTGGTAGCGACCATAAATTCTTTGCGTTCTGAATAGTGCGACATACACTTACAGGCACCTGTGGCACCTAGTACGCCGAGCATTGCCACGCTACAGGATATGATCCATGAGATTGAGTTCTCCGGTCGATAGAAATCATTTTGCTGACCCAACAGCTCCTAGACGCTGTGAAGGAGTCGCTATTAATTCCATGCCGGTCCCTCCAATAGCATCGCCTGTTCCGTCAGCCAGCGTCATGTCTTGTGACGCCTTTCCGAACAAAAACGCTGGTCGTGCAATCAATATCACGCCGACCAAACTGCAGACTGAACGTTTGACTGAAAAGCTATAAAGGCGAGCAAATAGCACCGACTTACGCCCTGCAACAGCTTGCTTCCAGTTCGCCTTTTCACCCAGGAAGAACGCCCCAGTCGCGATGGTAAACATAGGTGCCAAGAACGTCAGCACAGTTGCGTCCGATAACGACAGGTATTGCAAAGAGTAGTAAACGCCAAATAGACCGAAGAAACTGAGATGCCGGGCAGCTTTCAGAACAGTATACAACGAATGACACAGATTACGACGTACCCAACGAAACCTCGAAGAGCTAGTAGCATGCGTACACCCGATGGTCCAATGAACGGGTGGGGTACTTTGGTAAGGAGCCTACAAGATGTCAGGAAAATCACAGGCGTTATCAGGTGGTACGTACATGTACGTTATGCAACATATCCAAGTGATGGCCTAGTTGGCTTAAGAACAAACTAGTCGCCAACTAGGTGGAGATACTCACCATTCGCACGAGTATCAGTTCCAGCGGGGGAACAGGAGGATCTAAGCTGTTCAATTTCTTGACGAAGACATTCATCAAGGAAAAGAACGCCTGGATACAACGACATTCAAAACACTACTACTACCGCATAATTGCCTGACCGTCGGAAGGACGTACCTGGGAGCTTCCTATGTACAGCAGCCCTGCATTGTTATTCAGAGCTTGCTTGATCCTGTACGACGTCGCACGCAATCTACCCTGCACTCTTTCCGTCCACGATCGTTTCTGAGGTAATTGCGCGAGTGGTGCAGGCACAAAAGTGACACGGTCGTGTGCAGATGCAGCGAAAGACAGTCTCTCCGGTGTGCTTGCATCGTAGGTTGCGCGTGAAGTAGTCATGGCTATGAAATGAATGTGTAGTAGTCCGGATGTTCGATTATGTGCGTGGCCTCATGAATGAACAGAGGCAAGAGTGGATCGTGTAAGACTGCCAGGGTACCTACGGCCCGGAAAGCGCATCAATCCCGCTGGAGCTTTGTGGCGTTAGGGCGCTCTTGTCGGTGATGCTCGCGCATTGTTGTCCTACTTTTGCTATGGCCGCCTGCACCCCGCTTTTTTAACCTGCAGTCTTACAGCGGCGTAAGATATTGCTTGCTATGGTTTCAAGTTGTCGAACAGCATGAACACAAAATGATCCAGCTGCCCCTATTCCATCACCACGCCATAGTACTAGTACTACAGTATCTAGCCCATTTTCCGTGTCACGCTGACCACGGCTTGGAGTACAAGTACAGGTACCAATTTACAAATCTGTCTTTGGACGGCTGGCCGACGGGGCTGTGCGAAACATCAAGGTGCCGGTAGTGCGATGATATGCATGCGACGTCGGCTGTCTTATGAAGGCCGCAACAAAAAGTCGTATCCAGATTGAATCAAACACAGCTCGAAAGTGTAATACGCTACTGGCATTTTTTGATTGCTCCGAGGCCAGCCGAGGGAGCTCATGAGATCCAAAAACGGAAATATTCCGCCCCTGACATTTGTACATGTTTGGCTAGCTTCGTAGGTAGGTGTTCCGTACACACGCAAACAGATAGTCCGAATGCTGTTGCTTGTCGAAGGGTATTTTCAGCTATGACACTGTGGCGCTTTCACCCACCGCTCGACAACGATAAGATTGAAATGTTAATATATACCGCCAGTCATATGAGAGTGCCAAGCGTAATAGTATTTGAGAATGAGGAGCTATATATATATGTGCATGAATTGGCAGCCTTAGTGTAGGGATGTTCTCAGTGCTAGTATCGACGATTTAGCTTTGTCATGCAGGGGATGCGAGCAGTGACGAAACACGAGGATCGTTGCAATGTCTACTAGTATACCGCAATGCAATACAGGTAGCAACACGTGAAAATACAACTGTATTCTCATTAAAGCCGCGGGGTTCACCAAGTAAAAAGGGGCTATCCTTACGTGAGTAGGTAGAAATAATATTGCGGAAGATTGGCACAATGATGCAAGAGATCCGGAAGTAAATACCGTGTTGTAATAACTGGACATTCAATATTCAGGTATAACAGTTTCATCTCAGCATCAAGGCGTCGATCCTTTAGACTTAGCTCTTGCGATCGGTGGTTGCCTGCTACTAGCGGTGATAATCGGAGCTGACCTTTGCGACCAGGTTACAGAGTCTGTGGCCACACGTGTGCTTCTTGGTTAGTTGGTCCCGAGATGTTTCGTATCGGAAAGGGGGACGGAGGCTGTAGAATGCTGTGCGCATGTTCCTATGGGCGTCGTCAAGCTCCTAACGAGGTACTCCTGTAAGCATTTCACGACGGTCCGCGACCTCAGGCAGTTGCGTTCAAAATTGGGGGTTATTCAGAGACCTCTGGGAAATCGTGCACCATACGACCCATGCCGGCGGCGGTGGCACCTGCAAAGGATTCAGCTTGGATGTACGATAAGCATGCGCCGCGACTTTGTCCAATGAACACCTGGGAAACGCATTGATTCAAGATTGGTGTCGCCGAAACGTATCGACCAAACGGATGTATTTCCGTACTATATGCAGCTGTGTATTGATCTGACGACTGGGAGCGACTGCTCCTTTTCTTCTCCGGAAGTCCCCTTAACACGAAACGAATCTCGGCGCATTGAGATTTCGGAGATATATCCTACTCGGAGGTCTAGGGTCGTTGCTAATCACCCGTGTGAGATTTGATTCAATCGCGTGGCCCAAACAGAATACTTGCTGACTGACCTACCGCTATCTGTAGCTCCGCCGATGGGCTTACACGCGAAGCTACTCACAGTCGTGTTCGAGTGGCGACCAGCCGGAATGTCTTGTTTTCTAAGCTCCTAAGTCGGTTGATGTGGGTATCAAAGAGGAATTTCTACCTGATGCGCCATGTTCGAGATTATAATCAGCATGACCGTGGATCTAGGAGAGAGCGATCAATGCTTATGGTGAAACAGGACGCGTGTTTATGCAGCACGTCGTGGGATGGGGATCGGCAGGCAGTGCCTGTCCATCTAGGAGTGCCAAATATCAAATTTGTGTAAACCCCATCAAGGTATCCCTGGATTTTCCCATCTGGGAGCAAAGCATGAATATTGGCATGAATCGCGGGAAGAAAGCAGTACCTACGACCGTCAGAAGATGGCTTATCGCGGATGTTTGTGGAAGATGCTGCGGAACGTTGTACTGCAAGAGGGGTGATGGAGATATCGATGTTAAGCAGTGTTAGGCTCATGAAAGACCGCCGTACCGCTCCTAGCTAGTAACAAGATAGGGCGCAATACAGAATATAGACGCAATCGAGCCCAGCATATAGAATTGTATGTCGGCTGGTGTACTGAGCTGCATCATGTCGATCAGACCACAAACTCGGGTTTAGCGGCACCTCCATCCGTGAAACTGTGATTTGCGAACCCAACAGGAAGGAGACAAGGAAGGAAACACGGACCTGGCATGCTAGCAGAGGACTCCTCCGATATATCAAGCTGATACACTGAGCGACTGACACAGATGTGCCTGCACCGGAGCGTATGGTGGCGAGACATTTGCCACCTGGTCGTGTCGCGTGGGTATTGTGCGGGTCCACACAGTGTTTCATACAAAGCACGTTGGGGTCATGCAAGTAAGATCAGAGTCGGGCGAGAACGAGACGGCCGCTGCTGTGATTTATTGCACTTTCGATGCGAGAGGACGAACCTGAGAGATCAACGTTCTAACCTAGACACACGTTGCAAAACAAAGTTCCAAGGCTTTGGTGTGGCGTGCGGGCTTCAACACCGTAAACGTTCCACTCAGCGAGGCTGTGAATAGTCCGAAGGTCATTGTCTGATCCATTGCTACGTGGCAGCCGTGTAGGCCGGAAGGTGTGCGGCATCATGATTGGAGAGAACGTAAGCAGCATGCGGCCTGGTGCGAAATTGTAGGGCCGAAGCACATCGTTCCGAAGAATTTGGCGTGCTCCCTCTATAGCGAAGTAGACGGGAGTCATGTCAACAGCATTCGAAGTTCATAAACCTGTCAAACGCAGGGATCAGGGCACACGCAGGACAGACTACCGCGCGTCAACTTACTGTTTAGCCTTGGCGGCTTCGTGAGAATGGACATCGAAGGTTCATAGTAGTGTCGAGTAGGAAGTTGAAATCTTCCAGGTCAGCGTGGTGTGCCATGCGAGAGACAAGACCGCCACCCCAAGCGTTCAGCGACAACGTCAATGTCTGTTGAAACATCTGGCGAGGGTAAGTACCTCGCCACGGAGCGCGCAGCAGTAAACGTAGACCTCATATAGTATGTCCCAACACGGCGGTAGTCGAGATGGAATGTTGAACAACGAGTCACGAGGGACCATATTGTACCTGTCGAACTAACAAGGGACCATCAGTGGCAACGACGGGAAGGAAGTGGGACTTACTGCAGGAGATGCGTCATTCTGGGTGAGGATTAAGCTTGAAGTTTCTACGGTTATTCTGGGAGAATACCAGACGCGTCAATAATTAAAGTTGTCGTCTATGTGCATTCGAACGCCACGACGACGTGTCGCCATGCATGCACACGTCAAATCCAGCTGTGCTTGCAATGTACTTTGATTTGACTGCTCTGTGCGCTCAAATTTCGGTGACCTGCGCGTACGGTTTCAAAGTCAGCGTGCCGGTACCAGCATCGCGCAGATGCAAAGCGGACGTTAATAGTTGCATACGGAGATGAATGTTGCGATACACCGTTGAAGGCTAATCCTCTCGAGAGAACAGACTCATAGCTTTCCCAGCTGGACCATGGGCCTGTTCAGCACAGTAGCACTGCTTTGGGGAAGGCAAATCTTGACCTATTGCGGTATCTTGATCGTGATGCCACGTTAATACGAGTAGCGGTAGTGATAGCCCTACGATGTGCAACACAAACTAGTGCTTCGCCATGTTCCGCAACACATGTGGCACTACAAAGTTAGCGTGATCGCTGCACATAGTATTGCGAATGACTAGCCACGACGTACCGGCGTTACAACGAGAAAGCAGGTTCGGTGACTCTTCTGGCTAGCGTCGTACTTGCAGGCTCTCGTCGCATGCGATGCTGCGGAATATGGAGGTTGTGTTCAGTTCAGGCTACTCCAGCCGTGCCCGGGTGTCGATAGTAGCATGTGACAACTACCGTGGGACAGCAGTTGGCTCATGTCCGCGTCCTGTGCAAGATGTATCTAATGCAGCGTGGGATATTGGAATGTGGCCTTCCTCTTCTTGTGAGCCCAGAAGCGGGATGACAGACCCTGCGTCAATGGCAGCACAGACGTCCGCGGTTGCTCGGCTGTACTCGCAAGACAATGCACGTTCGCTAGTTAGCCGACTGTTACCTCTGACAACTGAGACCCGAGCGGGTATGAGAGGGCTGGGTTGCCCTCAGAGGCGAGGTAAAGTGTGGCCAGCATGGTGTTGTAGTACGCTGTGCCGACACAATCAACTAAGGTTCACAGATCGAATCTATCCGTGGCTATGCATGTCTGAGATAATCGGAGTTGAATGCCGGGACGCACCGCGCTCCCCTCGAAGCATTGACGACGCCGTCGGGTCCGTGTCATGAAGGATGTACCAGGACGAACATGAACAAGCGTCGACGGAAAGGGAGTTGAACTTCTCTGTGGCATGGATGGTGTATATTATTAGGCTGAGCTTGGCACGATCGTAAGTGGACTCCGCTGGAAAACCCGCTCTCTCATCACCGAGAGGCGCATCAATGCAGGTTGGATCGACCTACCCGCGAGGTCGGCGCAATATAGATGGTGATCTTGCACAGTAAGACGGGTATGAGCACAAAGCAATGAATGGTGGACGCGAGATCAGTTGCGAGCGTCCGAAACTCTGCAGTGGTTATCACGTTACAACAGCTCGTTCTCAAGGCCCGCGGTAACAAAGGCGTTGCCAGCGAATTCAGGGGGATTCAGACTGAGCAGTACCAGAAGATGCGGTTCCGGAGTATGTACCGAAGGTGTGCACGCAGCCACCGCAGCCCCCACGAGGCATGGCAGTCGCGTACTCCCGATGACATGCCTGCGACGAAGCAGCTCAGAGGCGATGTGGTCGGAGGTGCGTGTAGTTCTTCCAAGTCGGTCTCTGTAAAGCCAGAACCTGGAGTGCCTGTTTCAGACGCCCAGTGTAACGCGTCAAACGATTGATCTACCACACAAATAATGCCAAACACAGTAGACCCTGAGACTCCGCTTCCAATTCCGAACTATGTCAAGTAGGCCACAAGGCGAGAAAGTATATTACCCTAACGTAAGTTTCAGTTCTCGTTCCTCATCTCCCTCCCTCTCCTCGTCGCCCAACACAGTGCCGACGCCCCTGACCCTGACAGACTGCTAGTACCAAGAGCTCACGTCTTTGCTGCCCGCTTCTCATCCTTACGCTACACGTCCCCCCCCCCCCCCCACGCCTTGCTGCCTGCTTTACGTTTGAACGCTGCAATAGCCTCGTTGAAGGCACCAAAATCACAGGGCCTCACTCGCAGACCCGCCTTATATCACCATAATGGCCGCCACCTCCTCAGCACAGCCCATCGCTCGCTCCTCCGCAACGGAGCCCAATGATTACAGTATGGGATATGGCTCTCTTACTGGTCAAAATGGGTCTCTCAACCCTGCGTCGCTCCGTCGCTTCATGGGGTCGCCCATGTCTTTCAGGGCCGGCTCATTTGGAAGTCGGTTCTACCCTGGTGTCTCCCCAGGACAGCTCCTAGGGCCTCTCGAGTGAGTGTATGCGGTGCTTTCGTCCGAGTTCCACATTGCTAACCCCCAAAATCCCGTGTTTGGCTCTCTCAGTCCTAACGACTTTCGTTTCAACAAGATGTCGTCCTCAATAGAAAGCGATCGCGGCTCGTTACTTAACGTGATGAATGTATTCGACCGCCAGGATGAGTTGGTAAGCATATTCACTGCCCATCGCCCGGCCCCGAATACCAACTCACCAGTCTCACGTCTATTAGTGCCGCGACTACCAGTGCTGCGGAGTGAAACTGACAGATATGCACGCACTAGTCGACCATTTTGAGGAGTGTCACGTCGTGGTAGTCGACCCGTACGCTCCGCAATCGTCCCAGGATTCTCTTCGCAACCTTCCCTCTGCGGCCACTGCTACCCAGGCCCACCTGCCATCTTTCTTTTCGGAGCTGCAAGGTCCTGTCGTACATACCTATCACCAAGGTTCGTTTGACCCAGACGACATGGAGCTCGATATGGAGAACACAAGCGCTCCGTCTTCCGGATCATCCTCTCCCCCAGACACGCCGATCTCGACGCCTCAGTCTGGTTATCCTTCAGCCCACCTCCAATCATCCCTTAACCTACCGTCAACGTCGTCCGGCCTGTCGCGTCAGCCAGTCTCTGCATTCGACACCACCACAGTGATACCCTCTCGTGCTGGCACGTCCGCACTTGCAGTCGGCTTCCCATCCACTCGGGGTTCTACTTCCGCGATGACTCCTCGTGCCGAGGAAGCATTCAATGCGTACTCCGGATATTCTGACTACTCCTCCATGATGCCCGGGACTGTCAACGGAGCGTCAATGCAAACCGGGGATGACTCTCTCCATAGCCCCTACGGCGGGCATGGCGTACCCCCTGCCCTACTGTTGAACAGCAGCGCGGCCACGTCTCCGTCGGATACCCCTAACTCCTCGAGAGTTGCTTCACCCGTGTCCGGCCCCCCCAATGGCTTTCCCATCCAACCAGCATCCGCAGGCACATCTCAGCAAACATCTACTTCCGGTGTGTCATCGTCGCAGCAGACGGCTCGTGCGAGCACGACGCTCTCACGCCCTGCTTCGTCGCTGCTTCTCTCGAAGCCGTTCAAGTGCCCTAAGCCCAACTGCAACAAGTCGTACAAGCAGGCGAACGGCCTCAAGTACCACATGACCCATGGCTCATGCAACTTTGCACCACCGAAGGACCTCGAGCACCTGCAAGCGCTTTTGGCCTCCAGGCAGAGCCAGAAGAGCGACGACGGCGAACCTCTCAGTGAGTCTGAGCTCAGGGAAGTCGAGAAGGAGGCCGAGCGCAGGCTCCGTCCGTATGCATGCGGCGTAGGCGAATGCCAGCGTCGATACAAGAATATGAACGGCTTGCGTGAGTGTTCCTCTGTGGCGATAAAACGCTAGTCTCATCTTTCGTTTAACCGTGTCGCTAATTGATTGTCTGATCATGATCACAGGCTACCACTATCAGCACTCCGGAGATCATGGCGCGATTGGACTTGCGCTCCTCGCTAGTGGCCAACACGAGTGCCTGCAGCACACGAGGTCCCACTCGAGGCATGTCACGCCTGGTAATTCCAATGCCCCTTCTCAGCGCTCCTCACCCCTGGCCACTCCAACCGTTTCACAAGCCCAAGCTGCTCAGCCATCCTTGACCTACCCACATAGCAACTCCGCTCCCTCTTATCAGAACGCATCTATGCACTCGCCAACATACACTCTTCAGCCCCAACAAGTTGTCCCGCAGACTCAGCAGCCTCAATCTCAGCATCAGCAGCCGGCATCAGCTGTTCCCATGCAGATGCAGTATATGATGCAAATGCAGCAGCAGCGGTGATTTGTTATCGATGCGGGATGAGGAGTTGCGGGCGGGTCTTGTAATACTAGAGCGTGGTTCACCTTCGGGGGCCCGGGCGTCGTCGCCGCCGGATCGTATATAACATCGTAATTATTCCTCCCTATCCTCGACGCGACTTCGCCTGGTCTGCTCTCGCCGTACCGAAAAAAAAGTAATCGACGTTAATACTTCTCGACTATTGTGATCATCGTCATTGTACGTCTCTTCGACATTCCCTGTTGTCTTCTCACGCCCGAACATCATATCGCTCTGTATTATCTCTCTCCCTCTCACTCGAGCCCGATCCTCATACATATCCTTGGGTCGACACCAGCGGATGTGTTCACCTCTCTCCGCCCCACGAAACGGTCTTTCCTTGCTGTTACGGGTCTGTTGTTGCCTGTGCCCCTTTAACACGGCCTCCCATTCAATAGTCTACTTTTTCCACAAGTAATAGTCTTTTTGACTCCAGCCCAAAGGTCTTTGCCAACGTGTGTTGGCTCCTGCTTCTTCTTGCTTTTACAGTCCAATAGTCTCCTGTACCTTCTTCTCTTCTCTTTACACTTCGGCAACCTGGATGTCTGCCGACATCGACTTGCAGCACATAAACCTTATAGACTCCCTCCCCCCACACCCTTTCCCATGCCGACACGCCTCAAAGAAAGTAATGTAGTATCTACCTGCGGCGCGGCCTTGTTCTCCTCCTGTTCTCTGGGTTCTCGCCTGTATGTAGAGTAATGTGTCGGGTTCAAAATAATAAACCTTTTGTTGACGCATACGATTATATGTGAGAATCGAAGGAAGAAGTGGTGATGAAGAGAGTGTTGGCGGGGGACGTAAGAGGGCACGTACGGTTACCACATTGAACGTCTGTGAACGCGGAGGAGCCGTTATCAACCATATTGACCCTCCCTTTGCGATTCTTGACTAGACAGACACGTCAACACGAAGCAGTCCAGTCAAGAAGCACATGAGTGGCGGCCTAGAGTAGCCACGCGCGATGCGGTGACGCACCGTACATTGGGTACTGGTGGTGCCTTCTGATGGCCTTGCTGTTGCGGCGACCCTGGCAGCGCAGCAGCGCTACCGAGGTTCTCGACGGACATCGCACGACGCAGAAGTTGAAGACTTCTAGCTAGAAAACGCCGTTTTTGCGAGAAGACGCGCAACGCTGGGTTGTATGTACCACCGACTACGGAGTTCAATCTACCTCTGTACGAAGGCAGATCGTACCCATGGTGTCGGGGCTGGACGGGAGCACGCAGCACGCGCAAAGGACCTCGTCAACCCTTTGCACTCTGTCAGCTGTAAGCACGATGAGACTTACCGATTCGGCCGATGCGTGTTTCCTTTGCAAATGCCCTCTCAGAACTCAACGGGGTAATGCGGACGTAGGTGGTAGTGTACTGCATTTACCGTTCACAGTTCAGAATGTCGACACAGCAAGGAGTTTAGACTCGCAACTCCCGACAACGGCCAAAGCCTGGCAGCGGGTGGCGATAGTGTGCCACTAATACGGTATGGGCGATAATGCGTTCTTTGTGTCCAGATAGCCAGAACAACCTCGTGTTGTACGTACGCTACGTGGCTGTGGGCATCTTCCGGTTTCGGAGCATGAGAACGAAAAGGGATTGTGTGTGTCCATGTCCCGAGAGTGGAAAAGATCGCGGCTGGTTCCGAGAGGACCATCCGCGTCTTCCCGTGAGTGACCGACCCGAACGAAGGAATGTCAACGGAGCGGGTGTAAAGTACAGTAAGACTTTCGGGTCGGGTGTTTTCCGTGCTAGAGATGTACCGAGATGACTGAGCCAGAGGTGGAGAGACATCATCCGGAGGAAAACTCACCGTTCAAATGCGGCTGTGGACGGATAACTGCGGCAACATGCAGCATGGGCCGCAGCATTGTTGAGCCTGGTGGCGTAAGTGGGCATCGTCTGTGGGAGTCAGGACAGGACAGCACCTCGATTGCGACGCTTTGTAAAGGCGACAAAGAGTAAAATTTCTCTGTCGAAAAAGATCTCGACGTCCTTGGGGATGAGGTAAGCAAAAGGTTTCCGCATGAATGTCGAGACGGAAAACGCAAAACTACCATATGCGGAAACTGCTGTGTTTGCACTGGAAGGTTCATCGACTTTCCTACATTGAACAAGTACTCATGAGTAATACAGCAAAGTAGATAAAATTTGCTCAGCTTGGTGCTGAGAGCCAAAATATGCTCGCCGAAGCACAGAAAGCCGATGAGTCTTGAGTATGTGCCATACTGAGATCTCCCCCGGTCCCCGATCGCGCGAGGTAATTGCTGCACCCTGTAACGCGTTGAGGGAAATTCACCAAAAAATCAAAGACCTGGAAACATACACAAAGCAACACCTTACGGGGTCAGCGGTCACAAATTGCCTGCCTGCCCCGGCAGTTGGTATTCGAATTGCAAGAGCCCGATCATGACGCATGATGTATCAGGGTCTGCGATGTGATTGTGGCATTGAACCTGAATAACCCAAACTCTAGACACACCAACCTGAGCCCCCCCTTGGCTTGCAATGCGGCCTCGGACTTAAGTAGCACATGCGAAGCTCCTAGATTTGTTCTATTGAATATCGGCGAGACATTAATAATGCGTTACAAACTACTGACCACTCTAATTTCGTCGGCCTCGAATATGACAGATCCAACAGCTGACATAGGAATTTGAGCAAGATGAGAGTGTCATTATTAGAAACGGCGAGCAGGCTAGTTGATGATAACGGCCGGCGGGCTTTGCATCCAGCTTCTCCGTAGGATTTAGCAGAGCCCAATTACAGACAGATGGCTACAGCCGAACAAGTCCTCGTCCTGCTAAGCGGAAGTATTTCGATCGGGGATGTAGTGCAGATGAGATATGTTTGATTGACGTCGCCAATGATAGCGGTCAGGCTGAGGGTGCCGCGCAAGGAAGGTCGGCCGTAGATGTGTCGAGTCGGGATTGCTTGCCAGCGCTTTATGCATAGTACAGCCAGGCCATATGTACGCCAGGTGACGCAATCGCACATGAACCATGTTACCATTCAGAAATTGCTTCACTGATACGTACACGAAGAATTTACGCAGCATCGTTCTCGACGAGTTTGCCGCAGATGATGTACTTGCTAGAGAAATGGTCCATCCATCCTGAGGTCGATTATCAGCCGCAGTCCCAACTGCCCAGAAGCTGCATTACATACCATGCATATTCTCACTATGTACCAAAGCCATCCGGGCATCAGTAACAGATATACGCATGCTGGCGAGCTCACGCACATCTCATCTGGCTTGAGATCCTCGAGTTTGTCGAGTGGTTGGTCCACCGGGGTGAGCATGTCTGGTATTCCAGCAGTTCCGTGTCATATTAGCTTCTGTATAGATCAGAGCGTGTGCACTTACCGTCATCAAACGACTGCTTCGCCATTCCTCGAGACGCATCTCTGCCGGCAAAGTTCGCGTACATACCGTCTATACATCACACAAAAGTTAGAACGCACGAGTGGACGCCACGACACGCCAGCACTCACGGGGACCGTAGAAATTCCTCCCTGCGGTCACATCATATACAACGCCCTTGATGGCCAGCAGAATGCGCTGTCCATTCTCTCCGTTGAAAGGTTGAAGGGTCTTTGGAGTGTATGTCTTGAAGAGCAACGTGGGAGGGTGCGATTTGGGCATCCACGAGTAGCCATCCTTGAACTCTGTCGGTGGCTTCGGCGGGACTTTAGTGGACGGAAATACTATCCTTTGCACGCAGTATAAGAGGTAGAATGCGAGTGCGGTGTTCACCGGCAAACTCAAGTCGAACGACATGGTGGTTGTTGCGGAGAGAGACGCGAGATACGTTGGCGGCGTTCGTGAGGTCAGTGATAGACGTCCGCGGTTGCCGCCCTCCCGCTTGTCTCATACCTTTCATGTCCATGAAGTTCACCTCAACACTGGTTTTCTCTGCATTTCAGAAGTCACCGTCCACACTGCCAATTATCCATCTGCTTATACGGGTGTTCATGCTCATCCTGTTTGCAGCAACCTGTCAACTTCGTGCTGCCAAGCGTACTGGTTTTTCCATGACCATGTCTACAAGGAGAGCAACGGCCCGCGCATTGTCGAACAGCATCATACGACCTCGTGAGGACATTTGAGGAAGGCAGCGGAGAATAACACCGCCGTCCTTAAAGGCCCCCGCGGAGGTTTGAAGGTGGCACGGGCCTTCCTCGTGACTGTACTCCAGCCCATGGTACGGCCCGCCGGGCTTGAGGAAAGACTTACTTAAGTGCACTGTAGCTAAGAGAAGTTGCTGCAGGAACAGCACACAAGGTACGAGGTGACCTCTACGGTGTATGCTGTCTTGAGAATATTAACCAAGTATAACCGTGTATCGTGTAGATGAGGCTTCACCATGCCTCTGACATCCTACTCGCGACGTGTATATGCATCTCCACAGTCCAAGGACTCCGTCTGCTAAGCTCTACAACTTTAGGACAGGACTCTTCAACAGTCAATAGGCTGAACGGCGAATCATTCCAGCAAGACGCCACAGTCACTTTCAACAGTGAGTTCATTTGAAGAATTCGTCGGCGGGTTTCTGACGGTCCGACAGACTATCAGTACGCGGTCTTTTGGACAGCCGATGTCGCCAACACGTCGATACGCCAAGCAAGCGTTTCCCGCCGCTCGCTCAAACCAGTCAGCAGCTGGGAAACGTTCAAATTAACCGACTACAACCAAACAGAGGACGACGGCCACGATGTGTCTGTCCTACACTCTGTCCCCGCCGTTGACTGAAACTAAATGATGTTATAGCATTTCGTTAGGTATATCTCAAGGCGACGGAACCCTGCACATTGGTTTCGACCAACACGACAACCCCCTCAACTACCGGTCATCTCAAAAGAATGTTGCCACACATCCGCAAAATGTCAACTGGTCCTCGTCTATCTTTGGGCCAACTCTTGTGAGTACTAGACTGAATGCAGGTCTATCACTCTGCTCAGCCGTGACACACTTAGGATCATCTTCCGGGTCTCGAATCCCTAGATAAATCTGTGTACTTCATTAATATCACGTATCCTCGCTTCTTGAATATACCGTCAGCCACGAAGGGAGAAGGTGCAGATCTGCTTCTTGAGCTTCGGGTCGGGAGGTCGGGACTCGGTGATGATTGGCTCTACCGATACGTGCCCAACGAGGGATGGAAGCAGATAGGTCGATATCTTGAGGTGTGCAGCCATTTTTTGTATGTTCCATTAGAGGAAACTAACTGCTAATAACTGTCAGGGCGTTAACAGTGAGGCGTCGTTGGTTGGTATGGTTCACAAATTCGAATCTTACGTGCACCTATCAGACAACGCATACATCAACGGGCTCGATTTCGACTCTCGCGGTGTCCTTCATACCACATGGTAGGGATCGGGATCTTGAGAGTTGGCCCTGCTAAAGGATCTTTCAGGACTTACCGAGACTACGTCAATGATACCGGTCAAGACGTCGCAGTGGAAGCAGGCCCCAATGGCCCTGAAAATGTGTGCTGAGACAATCTCATTAGAAGCCGTAGACAACTGACATGCCCGCAGAATCACGACATGGACTACTCCTACAGCCCCGACGCCGGCTATACATGGTATAACAACTGGAACCAGCAGATCGCCAATACATCAGCCCAAGTCCCCATCGTGCCGGTGTCGGCTGGGATCACGGTCTTCAGTATTCCGAAATACGGGTACATACGTTGTACTTGCAGAATCCTCTTGCGCTGAGCTCGTACTTTCTAGGGGAATCTTGAACCAGGAAGCACAAACGATCGATAGTGAGGGCAGAGTTCATGTTCTAAACAGGGAGAACACCACAGGTATCGAGCAATGGTACGCTCCATCTGATTCTAGCTGAGCTCGAGATGATTTGATTTCCTGCTACGTAGGTATCATTACTGGCGAAGCACAACCACGGATTGGACTCGCACGCCATTGCCATTGCCAGCCGATCTACCAAGTGCAAACAACATAACAGGGACCCCAACGGTCATCGGAAAAAGAGGCAAATTAGTCGCAGCACTTGGAACTCTCTATGCCATTCTTCCCTCCAACGCACCAAATTCGACCGCATTGAGTATCATCGGCAGCACAGCTGTAGGACAATTCCGCGACTGGCGAGTCCTCTGGGAAGCATCGGAAGGGTGTGTTGCGGAACCCCTCTTCGATCGCTATCGACTGTTATACGATGGCGTGCTCAGCTTGTTTCTTGTGAACGGGAGTGCCGTTCAAGTGGTGGATTTTGATTTCTGAATGTTTCGTTGGTGCGAATTGGTTGGGGAAGCTCTTGCAGCGCCTCGACATATTAGTGGGGGTGAAGTTTTGAACATGTAAAAGCTGTAGATAGCCCTCCATCACCCTTGAAAGTCTTCTTTCGTTGCAGCGGCAGCGCGCACAAATTGAGTACAAAGCACTAAACTCGTGTAGACATGGTGAGTTCTTCCAATTCATCGCTATATCTATATGTTACAGTATTTTGACGCCCCGGTGTTGGATTTGACGAACTTGACTTTTGACTTCAGATGCCCATGTCGACGGCCTACAGCAATCCGGATATCCTGCCACTACCAGAGTCTCGTCGGACGTGGTCAAAAAGTATCTTTGTGTTCTTCTGGATCTCAACAGGCGAGGCGTTTTTGTTTACGGGTTTTTTATGGGCGCCCAACTGAAGATCCCACTGATACCGTACATATTTCTAGGGATTAACATTGCTGAATGGTCTGGGGCTGCTGCATCATGTAAGGAGATACTTAAGCCAACTGAATGAGTGGGATGCTGACCCGCATCTTAGTGGCTCTAGGTCTGACAGTCGGACAAGCGATCGCAGGTGAGTACTTGCGAGATCTACAACTCCACTATTTTTTATCGCAAACGATGGGTGACTGAAGCTATCTTAGTGAACGCAATTAGTACGGTCGTGTGAGTGACCGATTGCTTCATACAAAGTACAGCATGGCTCACATTATCGGCTGGAAAAGAATCTGTCTAGCTATCGTGTTCAATGGCCACGGAGGCGGCAAATGGCATGTACCCTTCGTACGTGTACTGTGCGGCCAATTTCATTGCGCTCCTTATTGAAATGATTGATTTAGGCTGTAATAAATCGTGCAAGCTGGGGCATGTAAGTACTCCTAAAGTCGTATACTCCGCCTTCCAACCCGTAATGATTTACGCTTCCAGTCGCGGGGCATGGTTCACATTGCTAAATCGTATCATCCTTTCATGCGTGTGGCAAGGTGTCCAGTCGTGGTATGTGGTAATCGCTTCTGGTGTATCAATTTCTTCACGAAATGAATTATAGGTACGGAGGCCAGATGGTCAAGGTCATGATTGGTTCCATATGGCGTGAGTAGGAGATTAATCATATATATTTGTATTGACGACGCTAACCGTCTGTGCGCAGCGAGTTTTTACAAAGTGAAAAACCAATTTCCTGCTAACATAGGAATGGAGACAAACGACTTCGGTGAGTCTTATGAATTGACTTCGTTAACAAAAACTAAGTATACTATCATTACCCTCTAGTCGCCTTCCTTATCTTTTACATTTTTTGCCTTCCAGTCTTTCTCCTCAAACCTGAACAGTTAGTATTCCAAGCTTTCTCTTCGCAGGCGGCAGCTGATCCTATGCAGATACCGGATACCCGCCTTCGTGTCTTCCCTCGTAGTAATCATCGCAGCAATAGCCATATTCATCTGGGCCCTAGTCAAGCAAGGCAACGGCGGACCGCTGTTCATTAATCCCGAGGCAGTTTACGGCGTGGGCGAACTACAAGGGTCCAGACTTGGCTGGGTTATGATGCGATGCATCACCAGTGGAATCGGGGCATGGTCAGGCGGGGTACGTGTCACGTCTTACATACAATTGTCGCACATATGAACGTTATAATGTTCTTAGATCCTCTATCAAAGTGGTAGGTGCACTGGATCTATCTCAGTCGCTGGCAGTACTATAATGATGCCTAGACTTCTCTCGTTATGCCAGAAAATCTGGCGACCAGATGATTGGACAGATCTTCATTATCCCAGTTTGCCTCTTGGGCTCGAACATCCTGGGGATTGTAACCACTTCATGTGCGCGAGGGTTTTACCCGGATGAACCTCTTCTCTGGTATGCTCTACTATACGATTTACAACGAGCTTACGTACCTACGTATCCGATCAGGAAACTGTACGACCTCCTTACTGCTATACAAAATCACGGAGGCGCGAAAGCCAGAGCAGCGGTGTTCTTTGCATCTTTTGCATTTTTTCTGTCCCAGATGTCGGTTACTGTGAGCAAGCCATTCCTTCTACTGCCACAATTCTCGCAATCCAAACGTGTATGTAGATCGTGGCGTGCGGTGTCGTTGGCGGCATGGACCTCGCCGCCTTGTTACCTAAATGGTTCACCATCCGTCGAGGCTCTTATGTCATCGCTATCGTAGGTATTTGTATAAATCCTTGGAGAATTTTGAATGTGCGTCTGTCTGTCGTACCTACGTTCTGGAGGGCGTCCTGAGCCCAACATGGTAGACTGCAAATTCCTTCATCTCTGCCATGTCTGCATACGGAGTTTTCCTAGGTCCCCTTACCGGTATCATGGTGGTAAGTATCTATCTCCAGCTGACTCTTGACGGGCTTCGTCTGAATCTCAACAGGCTGATTATCACTACTTACGAATTCGCAAGCTCAAACTATCACACCTCTACACGCCAAATCAATCGAGCGATTACTGGTCAGTCGTAATGATTATCAACATCCTCAGCAAAAATCAACAACGGTGATGCATGATAGGTTTTGGAAAGGAATTAATTGGAGAGCTCCAATAGCCTGGCTTCTAGTGCGTGGCCATTCCTGTCTCGCTAAACCTCAGCAGCCTCATATGGGCTTACGCACGTAAGGGCGTTTGGCCAAACATGCCAGGCTTTGCCGCGTCAGTCACACCCGACACAGTCCAAGTTAGCATGCCATGGATGTGAGCTCAAACACCACTTACTCTGCATGTATCCCACCACTGACTCGTCGCTCTTGGAACAGTCACGTTTACTATCTCTCCTGGCCGTTAGGATTCTGCATCAGCGCGTCGGTCTGGATGGTCTTGAACACGCTATGGCCACCGCCTGGTGTCGGAGAGGAAGACGACGATCGCGACACGTGGGGTGCACTCACCCCAGAGATACCATACTCACCGCCGCTGCGTGACATGCACGACGCCGACTTAGAAAAGGTCGCTGAAAAGCTCCGGGATTGAATTCACCTTTCATGAGGAACTAAATCCTGGCCATGCGGAGGAAAATACCTAGTACGTTGTCGGCACGAATTGAAGAGCGACAGGCCATACAAATGTTCATATCTATCGGTGTACTGTTCAGTGTGCAAGCTGTACCGTAGACATGCAGTCAGAACCAAAATTGAAAGCAGGATACCATGATTGACTTCATACGTGCTACTCCAGCTGCTAAACACACAAAACATGCATATGTTGAACAGGAGAACTTTCAATCGACAGTCATGTGAAAGCATGGCACCCTCCTCAAAGGTGTGTTGGACAATCATCGACAATCCGCGTGAATAGCCGTCAAAATATGGACATCAATTCGTTACGACAGTTAAGAAGATATAGGTTTGTAGGTATGCAGACTAGGGTAACGTCGACCGTGCCAGTGAAGAAATGCCGTCAGAAATGCGTGGGGAAACGACCAATAAACGGGAGTATGAAGTATGCAAAGCTTTTCGTTGCGACACATGACAGAAGAACAGAACAAGAAATCCGGGTATGTATCGAGCATTGAAAGCGTCTACTCTTCCTCAGGCTGGACCTCCTCCTCGTATTCACCCTCCTCCTCGGCACTAGCGAAGAAGTCAATGGCAGAGCATTAAGTAAGTATTGTAGCACATACGTGGCGTCCTGGTACTGCTGGTACTCGGCGACGAGATCCTGCATGTTCGACTCAGCCTCAGTGAACTCCATTTCGTCCATGCCCTCTCCAGTGTACCAATGCAAGAATGCCTTCCTCTTGAACATGGCAGTGAACTGGTCGCTGACACGCTTGAAGAGCTCCTGGATCGCAGTCGAGTTACCGAGGAAGGTGACGGCCATCTTGTGTCCACGAGGAGCAATGTCACACTGAGCAGTGAGGACATTGTTGGGGATCCACTCAACGAAGTACGCAGAGTTCTTGTTCTGCACGTTGTGCATCTGCTCCTCGACCTCCTTCATCGAAACCTTGCCACGGAAGACGGCAGCAACCTGAAAGCAGCTTAGCCATGTGAAGATACTAGACTTCCATAAAACTTACGGTGAGGTAGCGACCGTGCCTTGGGTCACAGGCGGCCATCATGTTCTTGGCGTCGAACATCTGTTGAGTGAGCTCAGGAACACTGACAGCGCGGTATTGCTGGCTTCCACGAGCGGTGAGAGGAGCGAAGCCCGTCATGAAGAAATGCAGACGAGGGAATGGCACTATGGACTAGTGAGTGGCGCGCAGGCTTCCTGAAGATAGCAACATACCCATGTTTACAGCCAGCTTGCGGAGATCAGAGTTGAGTTGACCGGGGAATCGAAGGCAAGTTGTGATACCAGACATCACAACGGACACGAGCTGGTTAAGGTCGCCGTATGTGGGTGTCGAAAGCTTCAAGGTCCTGAAGCATATGTCGTAAAGGGCTTCGTTGTCGATGCAGAAGGTCTCATCAGAGTTTTCGACAAGCTGATGCACTGAAAGGGTTGCGTTGTATGGCTAAAACATGACCACTTAGGCAAGTCATTCATAACAGTCGCATTAACTACTCACCTCAACGACAGTGTCAGACACCTTCGGGCTGGGCACGACGGAGTAGGTAGCCATCATACGGTCCGGATACTCCTCACGAATCTTGGAAATCAAGAGGGTGCCCATACCAGCACCAGTACCGCCACCTAGAGAGTGCGTGATTTGGAAACCTGAAGACAGCAATCAGCAGCGTGTAGCAGGCATGGCGCGTTACATCACGTCACGGTCACGCGCAAAAACAGAAGACATACCTTGCAGACAGTCAGTGCCTTCTGCCTCCCTGCGAACGACGTCCAAGACAGCATCTACGAGCTCAGCTCCTTCCGTGTAGTCTATCAAAACGATTACGTTAGCATAACCGCGTTATAACACGCGACAAAAGTGCAAAAACGCGTGTACGGGTTGTGGCCCACAGAAAAACACGTTGCATCGCAGACCATCGCAAACCAACGAAAAGTGGAGAGTACTCACGTCCTTTCGCCCAGTTGTTACCAGCACCATTTTGGCCAAAGACGTAATTGTCGGGGCGGAAGACTTTGCCAAGGGGACCACTCTTCACGGAATCCATTGTTCCGGGCTCGAGGTCAACCAGGACCGCACGAGGGACGTACTTGTTCGAGCCGACTTCGTTGTAGTACACGTTGATACGCTCGAGTTGCAGATCGTTGGTTCCCTTGTACAAACCATCGTGATCAATGCCGTGCTCATCTGAAAGGACCTCCCAGAACTTGGCACCAATTTGGTTACCGCACTGTGGGTAGAAGCAGGTGAGCGACGCGAGTGAATAACGCGCTGACAGCGTCAACGTACCTGGCCGGTCTGAAGGTGAACGATTTCACGCATACTATAAATGCAACGTCAGCATGCAGTCAGAAAGGTCGCGTTCGAGCGCGTTCATGGCCTCTGTCGACGGCCACAAATGCGACATCGCACAGCGAATACGATTATACACGTACATGAGAGTCTTGTAAGAGGAATGAGAGGTAGGTCGAGAGGTCTTGGACGTCCAGGTCGAAGTCGAACGACGAAAAGTGCCCTTAGACCACGCCTCTTTCTTCCCACGACTGTTTCGATCTCCGACGGGTGGAACAAATACTCCGCCGACAATGCGTGCACGTGGGTCGCCTGAAGCATACTTAGTCGTTGATTGACTTCCAACAGCGATACAAACAAGTAAACACCGCTAGTGCTACTGTTGCTTGCTGCTTATGCCAACCAATCTCAAAGGAGACTGAATCAATGTCCGGTATGTGGCATACAAAATTCAGTCGGTTCCCGTCAAACAGTTCATTGCGGCAACAGTCACGGCGAAAGGACCAAGTCACAAACGTACATTCAAAACATACGGAAGGTAGTCAAGTTCGCAAAGCAGGTTATTGTCTCGTTGCCAAGGCTGAAAGTAAAATATCATAATCCAATTTTGCGGCTGTAAACAATGTGGTAAGAAACAAAACTCTGTAGATCATCATATGTACATACCTTTTAGTGCCAGTTTCGTAAATGCAGCCGCAAGCTCTGGCCGCTCTGTCTCCATTTCTTTCAAGCTCTCCACAGACAGCATCCACACCACCGCTTCACGCTCCACCGTACAAGTCGCATTTCGCGTAGAGCCTGACAGCGCTGACAGCTCTCCCGCTACAGTCCCAGCCACCATAGATTCCTCCGTGGCTGGTGTGTGCTCTGCAAAATGATAGACAGCTCGGAGAACACCAGACTGAAGGATGTACAACCCGTCCGGCTCGTCACCCTGTTTCCAGAGAACGTGACCTTCTGGTAGCGAAAGTCGCTTTAGGTATGCAGCCATAGGCTGGAACTGCTCTCGGTCAACAACCCCATAGGAGGAAAAGGCCTTCACAAGTGTATGATAAGGCTGGTTATCCTCTGATACGGGGAATTCGGGAGAGTGATCTGTAACCGTGATCAGACAGACTGTACAAGAGGCTGTTGAGCACATACCGCGCGCAATAGTCTTCCAACCTGCCTCTATGAGTTGCGTCCTGCGCGGTGTATTTTCGTTGTCGTTCTGTGACATCTGGTAATCTTGGCGGCCAGGAAGTAACGCTGAGATACGCATGACAGCTTAGTACCGCGAGCAACTTATGGCTCAAAAACATACCTATTGCGTGGTTCTCCGCCTTTTGCGAGCTGAACCATGATCGTAGATATGCATTCTCGGTCCCTGGCGGTTTCATCAGCTCGCAATAGGTAAAGTAAAGCAGAAATCACTGGCTCACATTCAAGTGCGTCGTTAAAGCTGGCAAAGAGCTCGACACCGTCCATCTCGAGTAGATCTACACTGCGTAGTGCCCGACCAACTGGAGACACATCCGAGAATCCACAGAACACGAGTACGACGCCTCTCAACCGCAATAAACGTTGTATTCGAACAAACGCTTCCGCAGCGGACATGTCGACTCCAGCCACGAGAGCGAGGTCGAGTATAAAGAAGCGAATCGGGTTTGTCTGCCAAGATGGCCCCTCCACAACTGTGCGCATGGTCTCCTCCACATGCGTGATTGTCCCGAAGAACAGAAAACCTGACAGTCGGTAAGAAACCAGCTTATTGAGCCGAAACCATGAACCTAAGTTTACCTTGTAAGCGCATGATTGTGGTTTGTTTCGATACCTCACGAATGTAGGCTCTATGGGCACTTGGTCTCCGGACAGTTGACACGACAGTCTCGCCCGTATGTAGAACACGTATGCTCCGGCGTTGTGAACTTTGTACCACAAAAAACACACCTGGATAATGGCTCATTGTAAGGACGTACAAAGGGTCAATGAAGACACTTACAGCTGACAACGATACCGAAGATAACACCAATGACGAAGTCCCAAACTGTCATACATATCATGATGCTTGCGATTGTGATGTATTCCGACCTGAGCGATAAGTATATTGTTAGTACATGAAATGACGAAGATGGCAGGAATTATTCACCGGTTCACTCGACGTCGCGTATCCCATAATGCTTCTTTAACCAGATCGATGCCGAGGACGAAGATCAGAGCACCGACTACCATGACGGCTACCAACAAACTCCATCTTAGTGCGACTGCTCCGTGGGGCAACGAATCACAACTTACGGATGTATGCAATAGGGCCCGTTCCGATGAACAACAACACTGCCGTAGCAGCTGCTAGCATGACGCCTGCCACTCGCGTCTCTCCTCCGACGCGGTAGAAGCTGCAAAGACGCGCAGAACTGAGCTTAGTGTAGCGCCAGCCAAACTGAACACTTACAGCAAGGTGTTCACATACACCAGGTAATTCGGACTGAACGAAATCAGCACCACACTGAAACAGGTATTAGGGTGTACCTACACCGTGCCTAGGATACCAGCTAGCAGATTTGAATATCCATGAGCTACCAGTTCTTTATCCGTATCGACGTCATGGTCAAGCGAGACAGCTGCATCATACTTTAGCGAATAGCCTGTAGAATAACAATACGTTGAAGCTGACCTAGAGCAGGCACATTCAGTGGCGGGTGCAGAATGTTGAAGAAGAGGCTGTAGTTGCTGTCAGATCAGGCATCGTGAATCGCTCTAGCAAATACTCACAGAGCAAATTGGGTAGGAAGAGTAGACCAGAGGACTCCCCATCGTGTTGCATGGAAGTCTAAAGTCGAATGAGCTCAATGAACCAGCACGAATGATTGAGATGAACGTGCCATATAATGCGTAAAATTTGTACCATGGTTCGTTATTGCTGCCCATTTGGAAGACCCAACCATCTCGCCTCAATATATCCAAATTCAATCTGGCAGCAGCGACAACGATATAGAATATGATAGGGATAGCAATAAAATCTATACGTATATCTGCATTAGCAAGAAACTTATGAGGAGAAAGAGAACAACACACATAATGGGAAGATGAGTTGGTGGTTATACTTGTGAGTGATGATGCGCAGCAAGACAGCTAGTAAGAAAGCCGGAAGCCAGAGTACAAGGTTATGCGCATTCAGCACGAGATATTTGAAGGTCGCGAAAGATAGAGAAAAATCGTCCTCGGCCATACGCGTGCTGACAGTCAAACTTGGAGAAGGATCAGTACACCGACAGAAGAAGCTTTAGAGCGTCTTCTCTCACCCTGTGATGATCAGGAATACACCAACGCCACCAATGCATCTGGTCATTGTGTCATTTGAGAATTTCGACAACTAGGGATGTGCTTGCTTACCCAACGAGGATATGGCGAGGGAAAAAGCCGATGAGTGTGCCTAGCCGTAGAGCGCCAAGTAAGAAGAATGTGAGTCCTGAAGATGCGTCGTCAGATGATGCTTGCAATCAAGGCCAACAGACCTGTTCCGCACCAGTAAGCAAAGAAGATAGCGCAAATGCTACAATGGTTGTTGCAATGATCTCGTGAGGGTGTTCTTCGCCTATTTGATTGGCAATGTCCGCCGCTATAATGTGGAAGAAAGGCTACATATTATATTGAGTATCCCCCGTGTCAACACTTGCCGAGCAAGCTTACCACGACTTCAATCATCATACTTCCGTTTGCACCGGCGAACCCACTACCACCGAGCGAATACACGAGTTGTGATACAATTGTACTGTAAGCGAAGTTAAGCTTTCCTTCAATATAGATATGGAAACTCGTGATCACTCACGAGACAAAGAACATCGACACGCCTACCCCACCGAGCCCCGCGAATACACCAGCTGTTGGAAAGGCGATCATACCGTCTGGAGATATCGTGATGAGTCGTGAGCGTTGCACTGATGATACCTAAAACACGTACAAGATATGCCATCTAAAATGTTGAGCAACGTGCCCAAAACCACCGCGGGCAGAGCACGCAAAGCTGACGTGAATACGCCTCCTAAACTTGATGCCGGTGAATAGCCCTTCCACTTTCTGATGACAGCTTTTGAATCTCTCTTCGATATTGCTTCCGGTTGGGCGTGCCCATTCGCCCCCTGTGACACGTGCGCGGGAAGTGAGGCCTCGATGTTGAGCAGAGGTGTCCGCTCCGATGGTACGTCCATCCTACTCCCTGAACACTGTGTTGGCGAGTCCACGATAATGACTGGCGGTGAAGCTTGTGAGTCGATGGCGGGCGCGATGAGCGATTCAGTCGAGCTCTGAGCAGAGTCGCTGTCGTTTCGTTGGGCGAGCAGTAAAGATAGCCCAGACGGCTCAACAAAACCGGGTTCACGCAGCAGCCGCTCACGCGGCCCTGCAGTACTCACCGACGTCGTCGACTGAGTGGCATCGGTGGTGCTGTAGCCCGTTACAGCTGAGGCGATGGATGGCGCTATGGAAGCTTGGTCGCCAGTTGCGGCCGCAGACGGGAAGACAAACGCGTCGGAGGAGTGTGATGATAATGGCGACCTAAGCGAAAAGCTAGACAGCTGCATGGTGCTGTCGCGAATCGTCTGCTGCGAATGGGGAGTTGCTATTGTCCTGGGCCTTAATAGCATTGTCGGCGAAGACTGGAAGGTCATCGGCTGCAGCAAGCTGTCATGTCGATGAGGTTAGCGAAGACGTGCGAGAGTGTGCAACACAACGTACTACGTACCCAGCCCGCGCGAGCGGTGAGCCTCCCTGAGAAGAAGCCAATAGGAGGGCTAAGTCGCGAGGTGGCGAAAAACCCGAGTCATTGTTACTTATGCTCGCGTTTTCTCCCCTAATAACCTTGGCAGAGGCGCCTTCAGCCTGTACCTCTGGGCGCGAGAACTGGCGAGGCATCTTTCCTTCCAAAGGAGCTGAGCCTGAAGCTTGAAGCCTTGAATTAGTAACAGCCAGCCCACGAAATTTCTTGCGAGGTTGGTGGTAAAATTGAAGAGACGGGAGAAAGAATTCGGTTGTACTGTAGTCCTACGTGATCGCGCAAAGATTATGATGCAATTCGCAGTCCAGAACACTGGCAACTGAGACTTTTCAGCATTAAACTCATACAATTGCTCCCACCGCGTACCTATGCGTTTTTCGGTTGTATTGTGGTGCCAGTGAGGCAATCAGAACAGCGTTGAGACATGGCGGGATGAAAGTCGGGATGCGACCGAATATGTCAATGGAGGGCGCGATTTTTGGATCATCGTCAACTTGATTCCTCAGACCTTGATGGCGCCCAACCGCAACGTACAACTCAGCCATTGTTACATCCGACAATAAAATGAATTGCAAGAGCTGGAATTCTCGATGTCTTTTGGAACTGCAAGTTGAAAGGAGGCGACGGCTAGTATCACGTCTTGTCACAAATGCATGACAGAGGGTCCGATGTTTTTCCGTGCAGCAAGCACTGTATTCCGGAATCCGCTCCTGCTTGTAAATATGATCTACCACCACATAAACTCATGACCTCGGTTCGGTTCTGACCTTCACTTAAAGCTTACCAGTAGCTGACCTATTTTACCTCTCTATCAGAACGTTCATGTCTCGCACGACCACTGTCCAAGAGGCGACCCACGCTTCAGTCGTGGCCAGCTTGAAGCACGCCAACGCTTCAACTGGGTCTCTTGCAATACGCGCTCAGGCACAACCAGACTCCTCTGCCACGACAAGATCTGTGCGTAGCGCAAAGGATGGCGGCCGCAGCGAAGACATTGAACTGGCAACCCTTGGCCGATCAAACGCGACGCAGACCAGCAATGAGGGAATACCACAGCCTCCCGAGCCACCCATGTCGCAGTCTGACCAGAAGCGCATGAAATGGGGTGCTCGCCTTCAGTTGGCAACAGTCTGTTGGTCCATCTTTACCGTTGGGTGGAACGATGGCGCGACCGGTCCGCTATTGCCTCGAATCCAGGAAGCATACAACGTAAGGTGCTCAGTGAGGATTCCGGCACCATATGTACTGACTATGCTGGTTGGATAGGTCAGCTACGCCGTCGTGTCCCTAATTTTCATGTCAAACTTTGTCGTAGGTTGTTCGCTGATATTTTGGATTCCATGGAAGCTGAAGATCCTGTTTGAACTACAGGGTTTTATGATTGGCGCACTAGCAAACGTGTATATTGTGGACGAATTCGGGTTTGGCAAGGTAAGCAAAGAATATGCTCGGCAGACTGTAATTAACGAAATAGTCATGTTAGGCAATGGTCTTAGGTATTCTAGTCTCAACATTCTAAGCCATTTGATGCTGCTCAGCGCAATGATTCCTCATGCGCCTAGGTGCCACCATTCAGCTTGTTGGATACGCCATTCAATCTGCTGCTCCACCCTATCCCGTCTTTCTGATTGCTTTCGCTGTAAACGGAATAGGACTTGCTCTCCAGGTACTTTACGGAACATCTGCTACACGCAGGCATCTCATAAGATCCAGGATGCAGGTGGTAACGCATATGTAGCAAGCATCAAGGACAATTCTCGAACGAAGATGTCTCTTTTGCATTCAATTTACGGTGAACTGTTACTCTGCATTACAGGCAGACAAACAGTAAACTGACTCGGCCGCTGTCTCATCAGGCACCGGAGCATTTCTGTCGCCACTGTCGTCCACACAATTCTCACGCGGTCGACGATGGTCGTTCCAGTACCTCACGGCATTGGGTATCACACTTGTGAACGCCGTGCTGCTCATCACGGTTTTCCGTTTCAAGAGGATGGAAGGTAAGGGTCTCGTAGACTATCTGCTCCGTTTATTCATTTGTACATGGATATATAGTGGCCCTTGCCGACGTTGGTCAAGCTAAAACAGAAACAGCCGCTGTCAGCCACGACGAGAACAAATATTGTCAGATATTTAGGCTCAAGGAAGTACATTTTCTGGCAACAATGCTGCTACTGTACGTTGGTATAGGTGTCACAATTGGAGGTACAGTGCGTTTCTCCAGCCAGATACTATTCTTCTTAATCGTGAATTTAAGGATGGTCGGTTACCTATATAATCAACGTGCGTGGCGGCGGTTCTAACTCCGGCTACATCTCGTCTGGTTTCTTTGGTGGTATGTATCCTAAGCAGCCTCTCAATGCCCGGATAGCTGAACCAACCCATGCAAAGGTGTTGCGCTTGGTCGGCTCGCTCTACTATGGGTGACCAAGATGGTTTGTCTCGAATGTTGACTATGAGATTCGACCAATCTTATAGAACATTGCAGCTCGGCGATAGGAATGCTGTTTTCCTATACATTTTGATCGCAATAGGGTACGGCCATCACCACACTACCGACCCTCTCTGCTCATTTGCACTGTTAGTCTGGAAGCGGTCGTGTGGCGCGTGCCCTCTCTCGTCGGAGACGCAGTAGCAGTCTCCCTGGTTGGATTTTTCCTTGGGCCCCTGTACCCTATCGTGATAAGCCACGCTGGCAAGATTCTTCCGCACTGGCTCTTCGCTGGAGCTGTAGGCTGGATTGCTGGCTTTGGTCAGGCAGGATCCGCGTTCGTCCCACTGATCACTGGTGCGATTGCATCGAGGGAGGGTATCGAGGTGTTGCAACCCTTGTGCGTGTCTCAGATTTTGCACGGGCTATTTTCTGACTGTGCCGTTATAATCTCCAGGATGCTGGCAGGGATGGGCGCGATGTTTGTTCTGTGGCTGATTGTTCCGGGAACAGCGCGGCGACCGGAGTAAAAGGCAAAGGGAGAGATGGTCTGTAGAACTCACTAGATATTACGCCGGGCATGTCTGGAGAATGCGACAATTAACTGGATCCTGCCTGAATCAATTGATTTGTGGACTTTCTTCGTTGTGGGCCGTGATCAAGATCTTACACCTGCTGACAGCCAAGCTGAGCCAAGTCTCGCTACTGTCTCTGCACAGTTCAAAGAGACACCAGGATATGTACTGCGTTTTCTCAATAGATGACAAGTACTTGTTTGTCATGTTTCATAGTCGGATCGTCGAGCGCTTGATCGACGTTGCCATGATTCAGATATTCCAGATTACTCACTCAGCAAATTATTCATCGCCGCTGCATACTTCAACGTATGGACGCACTTGTTGCAATGTTGCTCTTTTCTTTTCACTCAACGCCTTTCAACACGCCAGTGCTGTATGTGTATGCGTTACCTGCACAGGTTCGACTCTGATCATAGTATGACCATCAGGAAGCAACGGGCCATACCGAGGAAGCCGACTGCTGTTCACCTCACTGTCTAATAAGTAACTGCGGACTGCAAGCTCGTACACCTTGCTCTGCTCTACCACTCCAAGTCTGTCTCCTTCAACTAGTTCTTACAACTACAACTAACGCTACCCATTAAAATCCACCGTTCTTACGCACGGAAGTGTCCTGGATGAAGTCGCTGCCTTTCCTCAAGCCTCGTCCGAAACCGATTCCATTATCGCAGGTCCCGAGCTCTTCTACACGGTATCGGGATGACGTTCACTTGATACCTACTCCTGGACTTGAGGCCAGACGGCCAGACCAATATGTGAGTACCCCTCTTATTCCCACCACTGCGCGTGCTAAACCCTGTGGCGGAAGAATACTTGGCCATTGACATGGAAGGTGTACGGGTTAGCTGGGATCACAATTCTCACTGGGATAGCTGTGGAAATAGCTCTCGCTCTGTCGAACAAGAGCCAAGGTACGCTTGTTGGTGTTTGTGCGATACAACCAAGATCGCTCACTATTCAGCAGGCTTTGCTGTACCCGACCGAAACATTTTCGCCCCCTTGCATCTCAAGGTGTCGTTCTTGACATCCTTCTTCCCTGTGATGTTCATTCTGCCGCTCCCGATTTTCTGGCACACCGCGGACTACGTTCTTCGATGGTACCAACCATACGTCGTCCTCTCCCAAGGCAACGCCCGCGCGGAGGAAAGTCTCATGATGGATTATGTTTTGAGCAGCCTAGTCGGCACATTGGTTCGAGTGACACGGCGAAGACAGTGGATCATCTACTGGTCTATAATGACTGCCCTCGCTACAAACCTTTTCCAGCCACTGGCAGGTGCCCTCCTAACCATCAAATCCGTTCCCATCACAGAGCCCGCAATTGTGAAGGGTACAACGACTCTCGGCCTGATACCGGACTTGAACTCGCTCAATGCTTTCCTAGCCGCAGCTGGATTCACGGAGGCTGCCGCGTTTCAAGGTCTTCCCGATCCTCCCTTCATCAATGGCGGTTGGGCCACCGGCGCATCTCAGGCGGACGATAGCGGAGATCAGAGCACAGCGTCCGTGGACACAATCGGTCTACGCACGACGTCCAATTGCGCGAGCCCTCAGTCTGCACCCACTATCGACTCGACCAATCCCACCAACTTCACCATCTCTGCATCTCTCTCAGACGGCTGCTCATCGGTGGTAGCATTCGATCCAAGCAGCTCTGAGCAACAGTATGGCACTGCAGAAACCAATCCTGTCAGTTGTGGACTGCCTGCAGATTTTCCGCAGCAGTTCGCGCCGGTGATGTTCTGGTTTTACCACAATAATACGCAGAACCAGCCGCAAGCAAGCGCCGTTATATGCAGGCCGACGCTCGACATCTTCAACGTCGCTGCGAATTTGGACTTGTCAAATAACAGTCTGACTGGAGTCACGATTAAGAGCACCTATGTCACGCCAAACAACGTTACCGGAGACCCGCTTGATGGACGTGTTTTCAACGCGTCAGTGTTCACGAATTTCTCGAGCCACTTTCCGTAATGCTTACGAGTTGATTTTCGTGATAGTGTGCTGTTCGGCGACATGCCTGGCACCGACAAATTTATTGCGGCTCGTGCGACGGCCGTGGGCTCTCAAATACCTGGGGCCATCTTTCGCTTCGCGTCTCAGAATGCTGGAACGTCTCTTCAACAGTACTTTGACTCCCCAGACGGGTTCCTCAACTTGACTTCTCAGATTTACGTACGTGCGCTCTTCTCCGGAATATCGGTTCATACATACTGATATACACTACAACGTAGACCCAACATCTAGCTGTGAGCGCGAAAGGAGTATACTTTGTGCCTACGAATCAGCCGTTGACTGCAGAGATAACATCCCTACAAAACCGCCTGGTCGTCGAGTAAGTCAACGAATGAACCTAAGTGTTCTGCGTCGGAGAGAATCCTTAATTATCCATTCGGAACAGTGCCTTCGCAGGCCATGCCTTTGCAAGCCTTCTCTTTACCGTCGGCCTCGTAAGCACGGCGACCCATCTCGCTCATCGAAGACAACGACGACTGGTACATCTCACCGCACACCCTGGGACGATCGCGTCTATCGTGGCCTTGACCTCTCACTCTGGATTCGGCGAGCTCCTCTATCCATTCGACGACAAGAAGACTATTTACCAAAAGCTCGACAAGCTAAGGTTCAGTCTCGACAGGCGCACAGGCGCGATCGTGGCCAGCCATGTAGACGACGGAGATGAACTTGCGATGGGTGCGATAAAAGAGGCTTACCGCGACGATGAGGAATCAGGCGGGACGGATCTCACGAGGGTAGGGTCGAGAGCGCCGCTGCTTTCAAACAAAGGGACGAATTCCGCTCGCACATCTCGTGGACCCACTCCATCTCCTCCGCATACTATTCAGCTCGGTATTGGGGTGCCGTACGAGGTTGAGCCTCTGGTTTATGAACGATCTAGATCTGCGTCGCGGTCGCGGAGTCCGCATCCGCGTACGGAGGCTAGCTTTCGAGATAGTCAGGAGGCTTAACGGATAGCTCGTTTTGGCCGGTACGAATCGTATGACTGACTGTGCTGTGTTTTCACGACCTAAATATGTGTTACATCAAATATACATTGGACTTCTGATGTGAAGACTGTATATCAACTAGACATGTGTTTCTGTACCTTGTCATGAATGCGCTTGCAATGTAGGAGTTGTCGATTATGCTCTAAAGCAATAGCGACGATTCTGGTCTCACTTTGATAGTCAAGCTTCGTCTCCAGTAAATGTCAGGATAGACGATGCAAGTGCAGTATAGCACAAGAACGCATAAAGCCATATCATAGCCGTCCATTTGCGACTCCAGATGACATCAACTTCTTGTTTGAATACAATCGCACATTCGAAGAGATTTAACGCTGTGCGGAAGAGGCTACTATAAGTGATAGAAGTGCATATAGATTACTACCAATTGTACCTGATCCAGATTGCGTGAGACAATCACTGAGCGCAGACAGTGACGAGCATAGAGAGACCGAGATCGCATGGGACTACTCATACTTGTTCGAGCATCGTAACGTAAGCTTGGTCCTGCAACGTTGTCTGGCAATGATTCCAGCGCACTAAATCTTGAAGTAGAGCGCGCAGCTGAGGACCGCTAGAATGTGGGTACAGGTGAATGGGGAATGCGACCAGAGTTTGCGACAACGTGCAGGGCTAATGAAGCTAATCGACCAGTACTGTGTCTATATACACCATTACTGGCCGTGGCCAATCAGACATTCCTCTGACCACTATCCGGTACTAGAGAAGTGCACGCATCTTGATCGAGTAGACTTGAACATCTGGGGGGATAGTCAAATTAGATCAACCGTTACCAGAGCAAGCCCTGCGTTTAACCAGATAGTTTGAAACCAGGCTGTCCGGACGTACCAGGGTATTGTACGACCAATGTGCCACAGAATCAGCGGATTCGACGACGCCCTCAATTTTCTTGCGGCTCTCCACGTATTCACTGAGCTGCGAGCATCTGTGATCTACCAGAGGCGCAAAATGGCTAGCTCTGCAACAGGAAGACGTCAGCGTTGCACTGAATCATGCAAGCCATTCATACCCAGCAGACTTGCCACCTGATTTGCTCTATAACTTTGAGGATATAGGTTAACCGAAGAGGAAAATGGATACCTGAGGAGTAAGACAACTGATGTCTACAGGCGGATCTCGAATTCAACACCACTGGCGGACTTTGGCATCTTCATCTTACCATGACTCGTTTTCCAGAAGTCGCAGCGTGGCTCTAAGTTATTGAAGATGTGGGAGGGATCAATACATGGTCTGGCAGCCAATCCTGCACTCACTCGCTATATACCAGAAGCTACTGTGGCATTTTCATCCGGCTGACCAGCAGTGAGGCGTGGGAAGGTGTTGTGAGAGATAGACAAGGAGAGGGGATACAGTTGTAGGCGAACCTGTGCGGACATTGCTGTGTGGTTCATCATGGCGATAGTACGCAGAACATACGCGAAGGAGAAACGGTCACTGCTGATGCCTAAGGACATGGATTCTCACCGGGTCATTCAGCTCGGACCTTTTCAAGGCTAGAGTAGCCATGCGATATATTACTGCCACGATTGTGACACAAGGGCTGCGGTGCCCGACAGCCGACAAGATGGTGCTCGCGAAACCATCCGGACATACATGTTGCGATCGACATGGGTCGAGAAGAATTCTACTGATATATAAAATTATAGCTAGGCCAAAGTCAACATAACATCCATGGGAGACAGAGTCTAATCCATACCGAGAGAGAAGATGCGGGATTGCGGATAGTTGCGGTCCATATCTGATGTCGTTGGATTAGTTGATGGTTCAATCACTTACGCTTACGAGCCTACCGTGCTGCATTGTCGTAAAGTTCAAAAAGTGGGATAGCAAGGAGCTTCATATTCTTAGGGACCGCAAGGACTTCTGTGAAATGAGTCAAGGTGACATGGTTGACATCTAAGTAGGTGGATCCAAGCGAATGACATACTACGTTCGGGCATTTGCACAAGGAAAAGTTTCTTGCATTCCTTCGGCTTAGTTATATGCGCAGGGACGAAAGGATACTGCATGAGAGATGTTCCGCAAAGCGGCGAAGAGCATCGAGCTGAGTTTAAAACCATCCGTACACAGAGTATATCAGATCGCGACCACACGCACCATAAACGTCTCAAAGTTGGGGCGCCACCATTGAGCAAGACAATCGCCAATTTCCCATTCGTTGTCTACGCCGTGCGAAGCATTGAATTGACGAGAGTCGGAGGGCGGCGCCAGACGTTCGTCTAAGCGTCGTTTTAAGCCGTCAACTTCATCTTCTCCGGGTTTCAAGTAGTCACCAGGGAGCTTGAAGAACGCGTTCGCAATTTGCAACATGAGGATATGCGGGTGACCGTGGTCATGCACGACAAGAACGCCTTCTACGGTGCGACGCATACCGAAGTCCTCATAGTTATTTTGTAGACGTTGCAATCGAGCGGAGACAGACGGGTCCTCTTCCGGCTGCGCCTCCTTTGTGCTGTAGTTCCTGTCAACTCTTTTCTATCGGTTGTGTGTGGCAACTCACCTGAACGTGAAGTTAGACAGAGGGTAGCTGGTGCGGAGGTGTCAAATTAGCACTTTTGCATGTTAGAAATAATTCAACGCACAGTGCGATGGTATTTGACATGCTACTTGCGTGAAGAGCTAAAAGGTCGAGGTAAAGTGCAAGATGAACGTCCTAAGGGTCTGCGACGACCATGTCGCACGCGCTCGTAGTCACGTCAGTCACGTAGATCTGTCACGTCACGCCCACGTCGATCATGATGAATTTCGCCATGCTGGCCAGTCTGAAGTACTTACAGAGTCTTTCTCACTTTCTTCACGGGCAATTGCAAGAAACAATTATGGCATGCTAGATGGCGCATGAAATCTCGAACAACATACTGGAAGAGATACGGTACGTTCAACCTGACTTTGTCTCTGCGGTCTAGTAGCTACGATTATCCCAGCAACGACGCAGTATTCGGAACCTGGCAATACTCAACAGTACTCATCCTGTGACCCTCGTATGCGTTCTGGAATGAATTTGGATGCATATGGGTACCTTATAAGGCGTTATACGCGAAGAACGACTGTGCGTGAGATATCTCTCACTGGCATCGGGCCCTGTTCCGGCTCACTGCAGAGTCCAGACAATAATAGCGCACGGGAAACAGTACAAATACCACGAGCTTGAATGCGAGCGTTGGCAGCCCTCTAGTTGCCTGTCATACTCTCACCATGGAGGTCGTTGCAGCTCGTTCCGATTTGATTGACGATGTGCCTACGCAGGCAGCAGCCAGTAAGTCGTCTCCAGCAGTAATTGGACATTTCTAACGTCTCGAGCAGTGCTAGCAGCCTTCCATCCTCTTCTGGAAGCCCGCGAAATCGAAATTAACAGCTTCAAGACCAAGACATTCGCGTATGGCCCGACTGATAGGCATAAGGTATGCCTCACAACTTTCCATCGAGCGGCGACAGGCTCAAATGGCGAACCGTAGCTGGATGTGTACTTTCCCAATCCCAGCGGTGTAAAGAGCGTACCAATCTTATTCTTTGTCTATGGGGGCGGGTACGCTCAAGGTGCGAAGGCTATGGGCCCTCCGTACCACCTCATACACAGGAATGTAGGCGCATTCTTTGCAAGTCAAGGGTACGCCCCTCCATCTACTGTAACAACCTATTGCAGCTTAACTCACGGACCACATTAGTTTTGTAACAGTCATTGCAGACTACCGCCTTATCCCGCATATCAAATTTCCTGATCCTGCGACGGACCTGAAAGACGCTGCCGCCTTCGTGGTGCAGCATGCTCAAGAAATCAACGCAGATGTTGATGTCAAAGGCGACACCGAGCGCATCTTCTTCATGGGCCACTCTGCAGGAGCTGCCATCGTAACAACCATGGTTCTTATTCCGGATTTCATTCCCGACGATATGCGAAGGCGGATTCAGGGCCTCGTGCTATTGGGCGGCGCATATCACTTCAGGAACGGACCTGCCCCACCTCCAATCGCAGTGTATTATGAGACGGAAGACGGAATTCGTCAAAATGAACCGCTTGCTCTTCTTGAACGGGCCCCGACGAAGCTCGTTAGTGGGTTACCTCCCACTCTCATGCTCGTGAGTGAGAAGGAGCCGAAAGGCCTCGTGGCGGTCAACGAGGATTTCCGCGATTTGCTGGGCGGTAGACTAGGTGTTGACATCCCCATCTTGATCATGAAGGGACACAATCATACTAGTGTCGCCTTTGGTTTATTCAGCGGTGTGGGTGAGGAGTGGGCGTACGAAGTTGCGAGCTGGGTAAAGCACCAGCCGACGACGCGCAGTCAAATCCGTTCAAAGGTATGACAGAATCAATAGCCTTACATATCAACAAAGTGCAATAGTATAACGATTCTGACACTGAGTAAATTCACTGCTTCGTATCTGTTACTCTCCGCAAAGTCGTTCCCATGCCACAAAGCTGTTGGCGTCAAGCTTGACGCACACTAGTATTCGAGCAGGGCCACGCAGCTCAAGTAAAGGATTCACTGAAAGCGCGGAACCACATCCGGATCGTTGTGTTGCTGTACAGCCGCCGACTGTGAAGGCGATAATTTGATTTCTTCATACATCTCAGTTGTACATTGATCACGGTAACACCTCCAACGACTAGGCATTTAGTCCACGGGTTATGTTCGAACACTACAAGACAAAGGGTTGTGCCATGGACCACAATTTTCACCCCACGCGAATCCCATCGAAAGAAAAAGGGAGTTATGAAGCCAGCTTGAACAAGTCACTCATGACACCCATGGCGGTCACAGCGGCCCCTGCCCCTGCACCCTGCACTATGAGTGGCCTGGGACTGTACCTCTCGGTATGGAACATGATGATGTTGTCCGAGCCACCCAGCGAAGTAGCAAATGGATGTGAAGTTGGGTATCTATGGGAACGGACATTAGTATCTGTCCGTGTAACCCTCATGCAGGCTGTTCACATACTTCTCGAGGTCAGCCTTGACAATCCCGTTTTCCACGTCCACCACGCCAACGAACCTGAGCACAGCGCCAGATTGGCTCGCCTCCCTCTTCAGTTTCTCGTATTCTGCATCGAACTCTGGTAGACGATCGACAAATTCCGAGCCGGAAGATACAGATGTCAAGGCATCGGGCACAAGGGAACGGGTGCGAACAGACAGGTATCCCTCTGGAAGAGCGGACTGTAGGGAAGGTACAGATCGAGCAAGGATTGCAAGTTTGCGAGCAACATCGGCACCGTTTAAGTCGTCTGCAGGATGAGGTTCCTGAACCACCCAAGGATGAGCAGGAGGGGCCAGAATGCAATGGAGTACTGACCGTGTAGCCCTTCTCCCTTGCTATGCGCACGACTGCCGAAAACGTGGGGCCTTCCGGGCTAGCGGTAGAGAACTCGTTGAAGATGTAGCTCATAGTTCCCGAGAACACACCCTCAATTTTCTTGATCTATTCCCTTTCAGTCAGTTCAATGAACAAATTTTACGAGAAAGCATACCTTATCCCCAGAAGCCACCATGTCCTTCAACGTCTGCACAACCGGCAGTCCTGCACCGACGGTGGATTCGTTCAGCCATCTCGCGCTTCCCTCTCGGCTAGCCTTGAGGATATTGTCATACAGCTGCTGACTCCCTGAAAAAGCCTTCTTGTTCGGCGTCACAACATGTACGCCCCTCCTGAGGAACTCTGGGTACAAGTCCGCGATGTCTTGGGAAGACGTGTTGTCCACGAGAACCGCGCGTTCGAGCGTCGAGAGCGTTTCGGCCAGAGCGTGCAAGTCCGGGCTCGCATTTGAAGACGATACGGCAGATCGCCACGATTCTGGGGTCACTTGCAGTCCTTCAGGAGAGAATACTGTGCGCTTTGAGGAGGAGAGGGAAACAAGTCTGAACGGGGAGGGCGAGGAAAGTGAGAGTAACTGTGAGATCAACTCAGAACCGACTAGACCGACACCGAGGATGGCGACCGAGAGGGGGGCCTGTGACTTGTGCGACATAGGTACAGATATAGCGTACCTTTGAGGACGAGAAGGGCGTAGGTAGTGGATATATCCGGTGCGCAGGTGGTGACCTGTTCGTGAAAAAACTGCAATGTAAAACTCATCTGAACGCCTTAGACGCTTTGAATAAGCTGGACGATCCAGGTCGTATAATGCAGTTGGCGGGAACAGATGAAGGTGTTCACTGGTCCCCACAGTGCTACAACTTCTCGCAAGGTGAGAATGACGCTGAACAGTCGTCAATGTCTATAGAGACAATCAGCAGCGCAATGAAACAGTGTAGGGATACCGCCGAATTCACAACAAACCACCCGCCTCCAGGAATCGTGGCAACGTCAGAGAACATAATACACTGGTATTATAGGATGCGGAATACATATAGATAGTACAGCCCGATAGAAAACATCTAGACCTCCTGCGACTCGCCCTTCTTGCCCTTTTGCGTCTTGCTGGGAAGAAGCTGTGAAGATGTGAATGTCAGCAGAGGCTACATGACAATGGCCGACAGGGAACACGTACCGCAGGGTCAATGTGAGGTACGACACCACCCTGTGAGATGACAACGTCGCCGAGGAGCTTGTTCAACCTATGCCTCAAATGTCAGCCCAAAGCCGACAACATCATGTCTTGCGACTTACTCTTCATCATTTCGGATGGCGAGTTGCAGGTGACGAGGGACGATACGTTGCTTCTTGTTGTCACGAGCTGCGTTTCCAGCAAGCTCAAGAATCTCGGCAGCAAGGTATTCGAGAACAGCTGCGAGGTATACTAGAAGTCAAGGTAATGAGCGTCGCACACAAGAAAGACAAGAGTGAGTAACTCACCAGGTGCACCAGCACCGACGCGCTGGGCGTAGTTGCCCCTTTTCAACAGACGGTGAACACGACCGACAGGGAACTGGAGGCCAGCCTTTGCAGATCGGCTTTGGGACTTGCCAGAGGCATCGCCAGTGGTAGCCTTGCCAGACTTGGATTTGCCGCTTCCCTTGCCAGACATTATTGTTGAGTTGAGTGGTTGAAAGGTGGTGGTAAAAATTCGAGGGTGTTGAGAGTGAGCGACAAAGAACAGAGTTGGGTGCAACGAAGAAAGTGACCTGCAACTTATATACCTCCGGCGCCTGCGCGTCGCGTCAGACACGGGAAGATCGCGTGACTTTGTTTATTCGCGATCAACGCCCTGTCACGTGCAAACGCGTCGTCCAAACAAAGCCCAGTCTAGGTGCGCGTCTGTATAAATACCTTCGTATCTCACTTCCACGACCTGTCCATAACTCTCTCGTCTACCACCACCCTCCTGCTCTTCAACTCTTCCTCACCCTCAAACCTTCACAACCCAGCGCAATGGCCCCCAAACCAGCTTCCACTGCCGGCAAGGCCCCAGCTTCCACTGCCTCCAAGGCACCTGCTAAGACTACCGAGTCAAAGGCAGCGAAGAAGACCGCCAAGGCTGCTACCACTGGTGCAGACGGCGAGAAGAAGAAGAGGCGAAAGACTCGCAAGGAGACCTACTCCTCTTACATCTACAAGGGTAAGCATTTCTTCCCATTTCACTGACTATGTAAAGCTCAACGCGATATGCAGTCCTCAAGCAGGTCCACCCTGATACTGGTATCTCCAACAAGGCGATGGCCATTCTCAACTCGTTTGTCAACGATATCTTCGAGCGCATCGCTACCGAAGCCTCCAGTAAGTTGCTCATATGCAACACTGCACGAACTTTCGCTGACCAGCCTATGACAGAGCTCGCTTCGTACTCCAAGAAGTCGACAATCTCGTCACGAGAGATCCAGACTTCCGTTCGTCTTATCCTCCCCGGTGAACTTGCCAAGCATGCGATTTCAGAAGGCACCAAGTCGGTGACTAAGGTAAGCTATCCTATACCTGGTAGGATCTGCTCAGCTGTTAATTTTTCCTATAGTTTTCCAGCGCAGGAGCCAAGTAAATTCTCTTTCTTGGGGTTCTTTGTCAGCTGTTGTATTGTATCCTGTACTGTTTATTTAATCCATACTAGTCGCATGCATTACATGAGTTGAGGACTGAGGTCAAATCTGGAGCAGACTTGTCAATGCTACTGTTAGCGAAGCTGATGCCACATGCGTCGTAAGTTGGCGCAGAATTCGCATTGTCGACGTTGTTGGTGACATGAGGCATGTTTGCGAGCACAGACGGCCGTTGCGGGTGACTAAGGCGCAGACGATACACGAACATGTAAAAACTGCATTATGGTAGAATACATGTCTTTAACCCGTGTGTAAGCTGTTCACATCACATAACGTTCGAAATATCCCGCAGCATCCAGGCTCATACAATTTCCCAACGAGCTATTCCGTCTTGCCTACACCAACGACTCCAGCTACAGCCTCCCCCACCCATTGCTCAAACAGCTCCTGGTCGAGTGTTCCAGTCTCGTCAAAGAAACCGTTGTACCCCTTCTGCACTGACAAGCGGCCCTTGCCGAGCAGAGACTTGCCACCACCGGTGGAGCGCACGTAGGAAACGGTGAGAGCGTATTGCGGCGGTGACGATTGTTTTGATGGGATGGTGGTTGAGGAAATCGTTATCCTCTCTGTGACGATCTGACCGATGTCATATCAAAACCCTTATCAGCACACCGTCAGACTAGAATGAGGGAGAGAGGAACTCACTCGCTTATCTAGCGTTTTCCGCTTCCCGACGAACACAATGTCGCCTTCGATAAAATACGAGTACAGCGTTTGCACAACTGTCAAGAATATGTACCTGAGAGTGGGGAGATCAAGGAACAAAGAGCCCAACGGGAGATAGTTAGCTTCGTGGTGACGCAGGTGGGACAGGGCATGCTAATGCGTGCAGACGCGCGCTGCGTGCAGGGAGGGTGAAGGTCAGGAAGACTTACAAGATGAGCCCTGCCCATACGACGGGCTTGCTCTTTTCGAATTCAATTTTGTAGCCATAAAGGCCAGTGCCTGCAGCGACGAACACGCTCGCCCAACCGAGTCCAAGTCGAACATCGGTGTGTGTATATATTTGCTTGAAGAGGTCGGGCCGCGATAGGAACTGTAGCACACGACGTCTGGTCAGCAAGGTATTTCCAGATTAAAGGGACTCGTAAACCACCGCAGAAGGTATGAAAAATCGTACGAGACGCATACAGTGAAATGTGAGAAAGGCTGCGTGCTGGACAGTGCGGATAGCCCGAAGGGGGCCACCAACATGGCGTAGGCAAAGGGGTGTACTCACGCGTTTGAGAGCATCGTCGCACGCATGCTTCATCTCCGTCACACTTGCATTGTTCACCTTGACCTCTTCTCTAGACACGCCCGCGACAGGGGTGGTGAGAAGACCAGTGATGGTACTTGGTGTGGTTGAGTCAGAGACGTCGGTGTGTGCGTCTTCACCCACTGGGTCTGACGTGCCATTGGCTGGTTTTCTACCACGGAGAGCCATCGTTGTAGGTACTAGTCAAAGGAATGAATGAGGTGTCGCAGCTTTTCGTGAATGAGTCGTTGATCCAGAGCGGAGAGTAGGGAGGAGGAGGGAGGGGGAGAGTCGCAGAGTGCTGAAACGACTAACTGAAGACGAAACGTGGCCAAAGGCTGGTTCGGCTCTGAGATGATTACCGGACCATCTCATTGTTCACGAGACGAACCGATCCGTTCATTTTCGCAACTGGTCATCAACGCTGATTCACGCGTACTGTCATGCCGCCCGTCGAGCGTCGTACGATGAACTCTGTCCTCGAAAACATATAAAAAATGCTACGTGTGAGAGCGACCAGTGTTACACGACAACGCCGCGACACTCTTCCCTCCGCACTAAGCAGCCACGAACATAATGGCTGCACTCAAACGTTCCGGTGCCGTGGCGACCCAGTCCGCTCAAACTAGCAGCAGACTCGCGAAGTGGTTCAAGGGCCTCGTCGCACTCGGCCTCCTATGGTTGACATGCTCTTTCTTGGATTCTATCAAGGTGAGGCTATCCGTTCATCCCGCGTCCATACACCAACACCATTCTGACACGTGCGCGCGCGTGTGTGTGTGTAGCACCAGTGGTATGTCTTCGACCCGAAAGAGCTCCATGAACTGGCACAGGCTGCAATAGCAGCAGCGCCAGAACCAGACGACACCGCCTCCATGGTCCAATACATCATCAAAAACCTCACAGAAACTTACCCCTCTACTCGGATCGCTCTCAACCACAACTCAAGCGAATGGGTGTTCAACAACGCTGGCGGCGCCATGGGTGCCATGTACATCATCCACGCCAGCATCACAGAGTACCTCATCGTGTTCGGTACTCCTGTAGGAACAGAGGGCCACACGGGTATGCACACAGCAGACGACTACTTCAATATCCTCGTCGGCGAGCAGTGGGCGTTCAACCCTCCAAACTTGAAGATGGAGCGGTACCCGGCGGGAAGCGTGCATCATCTCCGCAGGGGACAGGTGAAGCAGTACAAGATGCACGAAGGATGCTTTGCGTTGGAATACGCTCGAGGTGTGTTTTGGGACCATGGGCATTTTGCCTGTGGGAGGAGGCTGACACAGTTGCTGTAGGATGGATCCCGTTGATGCTGCCCTTCGGACTTGCAGACATGCTGACGTCGACCCTGGACTATGTGTCATTTTACGACACGGCGAGGATTACTGCGCGCGAGATGTTCAAGAATCTGCTTATTGGGAAAATATAGATAAATGCATATAACCATTCACTGTCTGTGATCGCACACCGTTTGCAGATGATCTGCCACTCGTCAGTATTCTGTCTGTCCTCCTGAACCTCTGGCTCGGGTGCAAATGTGATCAACCTCACGGTCAGGTTCTTCGCGCGGTGGTTCGTCCAACCAAACCTCCTGTCAGGTTCTCATTCTACTGCAGTGCGAATATCTCGAGTGTTTTGAGGCCCGTGTTATCACCAGCACTCGACTATGTCGGTGTGATGAGACTCGCGCGGCGGTAGGTATACCTACACATTAAGAATACAGACAGCAAGGGTATTACAGCGTGACATGGTACAAAACGCGTCAAAGAAAGTCATCACCACGTCGTTAAAGCCTACAAAAGGTTCAAACCAAGCTACACCCCTGATCAGCAACTCTCCCGCGTTTACACAGCACTCGAAGACATACCAGGAACCCCCACAATCACGACGCCTTCCCATCGTCCAACGCAGAGTCCGGCCATGTCCAAGGCACGTCCGCAATCCCCAACGACATCTCTCCAAACTGCCCTATCCCCCATTCTTCACCGCCCTCACTCGTACTCGAGCTCGCCGTGCTCTCCCTATTCCGACTCGCCTTTTCACGCCACCGCCGTTCCTCCGAAGGCATAGCAACCAGCACCGCAACCCGCAAGCTCTCGATCGAGGGTTTGTCTTTGTCTGGAAGGGGGTCTGGTTGCACAGGAGAACGCGTGAGCCCTCTGATGCTGGCTAGTAGTGCACGGATGGGGTTTCGAGTGGGGAGACGGTTTGAAAGGTGGGTACTGGGAGGTCGGAAGACCACAGGAGGAGGGGGAACAGGAACAGCTGCGATGGACATGCGTCCGGTAGCGACAAATGTCATGAACGGTGCGTGAGATATTGGCTCGGCGGGGGCTTGAGCTATGGCTTCTGCGTCCAGTAAACCCGAGTTCTCCCTAAGGAACCAGCCGGATAGAGGCTGGACATGATCACGATTTGCAAGATTTGTGTGTCGTGTGCTTAGGAAAAGCGGTCTCGACACCGACGAATTATTGCACTTACGTCCATATCCCGCCACTTGCATATATCCTTGCTCTGCTCCGGATACACATCCCACAGCACAGGCTTCGGTCGTTTTGAGCGTAGCTGTCTCGGCCGAGGTTCAGTTACTGGCAGACCGAGTTGCAGACGAACAAAGTTGACTAGACGTCTGGCGAAGAGGCCGATGCCCATGAACGCCACGAAGAGCGCGAGAAAGGCGACGAGAAAGCTGAAAGGGATGGAGTTGCGACCGAGACTGCCTGGATTGCCGTCGTCCGTGGTCCCAGGGGGGTCCGTGCTACTAGTGGCGGTGACGGTCTCTGTCGACTGCGGTGCGCTGCTGGTGAGAGTCTGGAGAGCCATGGCAGGCACGCAGGCTCATGGAGGGGACGAGGAGGAGATGGCGGGTGAGGTGAGAGAGGTATTGGAGAAGATCAGTAGTAAGTACTAGTGAGCCATGGGAGTTGGACAGCTGGGTGGGAAAGTTAGAGTGCTGCTTTGCAATCTGAATTCGAAGAAGTCGTGCACTCACTAGTCCTCTGCGCCCCGATCACTTTCCTCTCCCCTCAGTGAACGACGACTCGTGAAACTCACCGGAATAGCTCATACAACAAGGCTGAGGCGTGAAAAATTGAGCAGTCCAAAGGTGAGACCAGGTAGTATACTAGTAGGATCCAGCTGGCGATTCTACGATTACAGACTCCCCCGAGTCGGCGGCTGATGCACTGAGAAACGCCAGGTCAGTGAATATAGTCAGCGGACACTCACGACTTCCCGACAATCAGAAATACATCGTCGCTCAATGCTGCGCAACACCTCCAACATATACAGTCGGTGAGATGTTTGTGGCAAGATGGGACACACGCCGGTCGGGAGCAGATGCGATAACCGTGCGTTGGTGGCGATCACAGTGCGCAGTATCAGCCTCACCGTGAACAATATCAGGCATTCTAGTGTTCTGTGCAGTAAAAGGTACTGTTGCCCAAATACATGCAATGGTACCGGCGCATCACCAACTTCAGGTAGCTCTAAGATTCCCCTTCTCCCCGGCTATGAAAGAAAGAAACAATATTCTTCACTTCCAAATCTGGCATCTGGTTCACACTATAACCAGCCCCGTCCAGCGTGTCTCCCCTGCTCGATACAGTCCGCTACACTCACTCCGCCAACACCCGCACCCACCACCTCCAACCTTCCCCCCCACTCCTCTCTCACCACCCTCTTCATCTCTTCCGTCCGACAGGTATGTCCTACCGTAGGAGTCGGAATACACTCGTGCATCGTATTTGCTCGGAAGAACACAGGCACAGGCAACGGGGTTTGACGCTGCAAGTGGTTCTCGAGGTGTTTTAGCACACGCTCAAGGGTGGTAGGAGGTGACGAAGCCGCCGAACGGATCATCATCGTCATCTTTGTGAACCGCGGTGAGGTATGGGACGGGTACTCGTCTTGCGCGCCGAGTGAACAAGAGTCAAAGACGGTTCCGAGGACCTCGACGCGACCGTTTGCGTCTCGTGGAATCAGATATCCGAACCCTGCGGGGTGGATAGGGTCTATCGTTGGAGGGAATATGAGGTTGACAACGGTGACGGAGGACAAAGGGTTCGCGTCTAGATGGGGTGGCATTGGTAAAGAGGAGCGTTGTAACAGTGATTTGAGTTGGGAAAGTGGCATTGCTGAGACGACGTGCGAGGATGTTGTTTGTGTTCCCAACTGACTATGTACCTACATATGACCAGAGATTAACGACAAAACCTGTCATGGACCCCGACTCACAGTAATCGTGGCATCACGAGTGTTCTTGTCCAACATCACCGCCCCATCATTCTTCACAACCTCCACATTGGGGCTCCTTCGAAGCGCACTTTCCATAGCACTCGTTAGAGCTACCATCCCGTCGCGAAACGAGTATACGCTAACGCCCTGCATCAGCTCCAGAACACCTCCAAGCTCGTAGTCCTCCTTGAACTTGTCAGCCGGCTCAGAGGAAGCCTTCATCATCCCCCTCGCGATACTCCCGTTCCCGCGTCTCGCAGCATCCCACAACGACGGGAACGCAGCCCTGACACTGAGCTGTCTGGAATCCGCCGCGTAGATCCCATGCACAAGTGCGCTTCCGACGAGGCGTGCGAGCTCAGGTCCGAGCCGCACAGCGAGAAAGTTCTCTAGGTTGTCGTCTTCCAGATCGTGAATGGAGCTGCCCTTGTGGGGACGTTTGAAAGGCTCAAAGGCGACGGCTCGTGCGAGTCGTCGGCCCAGAGGGGACGCGAACGCGCTGAGAGCAGAGGAGGGAAGCGCGGTGAGCCCTTTTGTTCCTGGGATATGCAGAAAACGGGTCCGTGCAGCTTCAGCGCTGTTGGGAATTGTAATCAGAGACTGTTGGAGGTTCAGCAAGTTCACCTTGGGACCATGCCTATGTGTTAGCAAGGGGTACAAGCTGGTGTATGTTAGTTTGAGTCTCTTACCAATTCTAACGTCGATTTGCCATTCGGACGTAGTGTCCTGGGGCCCCGTTCGAGGAGGATTCTCGCTGTATGGCCGTGTCCGTCGTTGACGTCCACTCGCTCGCTATGCACCCACCCACCGAGACGAGGCGACTTTTCGAGAAGGGTGATCTTCGCGGAGGGATATCGTCTAGACAAATGAAAGGCGGAAGATAGACCAGTGAGTCCTCCACCCAGGACAGAGATGTGAGTAGGTGGCATAATGACCGAACCTTTCGAGTTTAGAGGAGGCCTGCTACTACATGACGATCGAGGTCGTCGAGAAAAGCTCCCCACAGGCGCAACGAATGACACATTGATCGCCGAGCTACCCACGTGGCCTCAAAGCGCCACGAAGCCTGCGAGCACCACAAAAGGTAAACCGTTAGCAGCGAAAAGACATATCGACTCTCGAGGCTGTACGCATTGCACGAGTGAGCACAACATTTGGAATCTGCACCTCGTATCGCTGAATCGAGCGTTATACTGCTCATATTTTGGCTGACGAATTGCCAGCGGCCTCACACGCACCAATCGAGAAAATCAGAGATGAAAAAATCAATGAATGCAAGAAAGTGAAAAGATACTATGACATTGCACCTCATCCCTACGCCACCAAATCCAACCCCAATGTCCTCCACGCCGGCGAATCCGGCGGCGCAAGCGTCATCCTACCCAAAGTGCCCGCCTCAGAGTATGCCATCGGGTCTTCCACTAGCTGCGCCCACCGAGTCGCCGCCTGCTCGCCAAAAGCCACCCGAGACGCCTTCTGCGCGTATCCCGCCCACACCGCCGCACTCGCCACGTCAGACACGGCCGCGCAGAAACGGAAGCCGGCAAAGTAAAAGGACGACTCGAACACTGGGAGACGTTCTTCGCGGAGACAGCGGAGAGCAAACATCACCTATAATCAGAACACACAGGGAAGGGGATAGAGTTATGTCAGTCTGCGAGAAAAGGGGAGAGGAGAACGGAAGGATGCGTACCTCACTAATCCCCTGCATCGGATCCTCACCATCGATTCCGTCCCGCATATGCTCGCCATACAATTCATACAATGTCCTCCGTCTCCTATCACTCTCCTCCAGCGCCTCCCCCTCCAAAGCACACCCTTCGCACTGACACTCGAACCGAAACTTCCTTTTCATCTCCGCCCTGCGTTCCTCCCGCGTCGCCAACAGCTTCCCGTACCCAATGCACAGTTCCTCGCCAGGTGCGATATCCCTCAGCGCACGAAACACGACTTGCCCGCGCTCGGGGTCCCAACGATTGTTCACATTGGGCACGCACGACGAGTTGAACCGCGCCGCGAAGAGGAACACCCCGCCCTGCTGCGCGACGTGCCCGTGTGCGTCGTTACTCCCGCACGGGAGGACGTTCGTCTCGAAAATACCCAACTCGCGTGGGTACTTCCGTGGTCCGTGGCAGTTGTGTAGCGAGTAGAAATGTTCGCGTTCAATGGGGGTGCACGAGGAGAGGGAGGCTAGAACGGAGGCGTTGCTCCGTGTGAGGGTCTGGGTGAAGAGCGGACGTTCGGTGAAGACGACGTCGCCTTTCGAGAAGTGTTGGCGGGTGATGACGCCTTTGCCTTTGCCGGGTATGTCCTGGATGAGAATCTTGGACCCGGAAGCTGCTGAGTAAATCAGGATCAGACGTTCTGGGCGGACGAAGATGACGGCATACCGCTGTGTACGACCATGAGTTAGGGAAGATACGGATTGCGGGAGGAGGTCTTCTTAGGAGCTGGTATGGAAGACCAAGTACGCGGCGAACAGGGTTTTATATCGATTGCGCCTGCGGGGTACACGGGGCAACAGCATGGAATGAAGCCTTCGCTGCAGTGCGTTGCCTGCAAGGTTTCATGCATGGTATGAAAGTACACACACCGGAGCGGTGCTTTGAATATTCTGCAGTAGAAGCCTGGAAGTGGCTGTGAGCTGTGAGTTTGGTGTGCCGTGATACACGTTGACAGGCAGGCACACTCGCCCTGTCGGTCACAACGACATGAGGCAAGCCGATGTCAAACACATGTCAGAACACGTTGTACACGTCAAGAAAAAGGTTTGTTGATACGTGTATGAGAACTATGCATACAAGGCTCGCAAAAAGTAGAGGAATCGGTACGTACATATTAGAGACGTCGCTCAGCGTGAAATAGGGTAGACATGGGGGATAACGACGAGTCAACTCAGCTCTGCGTGAGTACAGCGTCGGGTCCTGTCAGGGTCATCTTGGGTAACGTTGCAGCGAGTTGATGAGAACGTGGATTTGCGTAGTATATCTTGAACATGCGCGCTGCATGGCTGTCCTGTCCCGATGTAATGCACGACACTTCCCATGCGCGCCGAATCCATTTCTTCGCGTTGGAAAAGTCGGACACCTGGAGCGTTATCTGATGAAATCGCCTAACGCCGACAAGGTTTGTCGAAGGGTACACGTACCAGAACACAGAATTGGTAAGCGTCGTAGCAGAACGATGCTTCATAGTGTACGAGCGACTCTTCTTTCAGCATTCGCAAAGCTAGGTTTATCTGCGAGTGGTGACCTCAGGATACTGCGACCGTGCGAGAGGCCATTGGCTGAGACTCACCTTTCGCATGCCCAATGTGGGCTCCTTCCCACAGCGACCGACTTCGTCGAAAAGCCGTGCAATCGAAGACCGCCGTCTGTCGCTTTCGGCCAAGTCGTCTCCTTCCAATCGGCAGGCGTCGCAAACACAATGAAAGCCAAAGTCCGCGGAGAGCTCCGTCTGCCGCTGTTCCCGTGTCGCCAGCACGTCGCAGTAGTTGAAGCAGAGCTCTTCCCCCTCCTCTATGTCTCGCAGCGTGCGGAAGACCATGACACGACGGAGTTCATCCCAAGTTTTGCTGAGGTTGGGAGTGCACGACGAGTTGAAGCGGGAGCCGAGGATGAAGATTCCTGCAACGTCTTGTTGCTTCGGGTCCGCCTGGAGCATGCCCCGGCCAAGTAGGAGGAAGTTTGTCTCAAAGATCGCTATGGCGGGGAGAAGCTTCGTCCGATAAGAGTTGGCAAGCGAGAAGAACTGGCATTGCTCCTCTCGAGTGCATTTGGCCAGGGCGCCGAGGACGGTGGAGTTGGTGGGGGAGGGCGGGAGAGTGAAGAGAGGAGGCTCTGAGAAAAGCAGCTCGCCGCGGCGGATGGGGCGGGCGGCGACGACACCCTTTCCTTTGTGTGGAACTAGCTGGACGTGGAATGTCTCGCCGTTTTCCTCTATGTTGACCTCGAATTTCACTACGTGGGGCACAGGGCGGAGAGAGTTGGTGAACGCACCAGTTTGCATGGTGGGCTGCAGTGAGGGCGAGGCAGCCATGCAACCCAGAGGCTTACTTATGAGAGGCAATGAGGCATGGGCCTAGGTGAAGTAACGATATGAAAGTTGGAGGTGGCACGGCGAGGTACTTATCTGTTGCCAACACAATGAACGGCCGGGGTTACATGACAGGATAAGGGATTGTTCCGGCTTGGTTAGTACACTGCCCTTGTACGGAGATGACGTGGCAGCTGTACTTGAGCTGAATGTCGGAGATGGACCGTCTCGCACAGTCGTCGTCGTTGTTGAACCTAGACACCCGCAAGCGCGTTTTGTAGTCTCGAATCCAGACGTTCTGCTGTGAGAGAGAGAGGGAGAGGGAGCTCCCGTAGACAGTCGCTAGCGCGAGAATAAGTCTACAGATTGAGAGAATGATGGCGCGAAATGTCACAACGCGGACAGGCAGAACGTCTGGTCTTGTTCGTCAGAGTGGGTAGATCATCTTCGATCTATGGGCGTCTAGATTAACTCGTACGCGTACGCGTACGCATCATCGCGCCCTCTCTCGTTCGTTAAGTCTCACTCGTTCCCGTCGTCTTCCCCTCACCTGAAACCATCAAGCCACTAAATTATGGACTCCGAGGATGAACACGACGCTGGTGGTGCATTGGCTGACTCTCAAGACCTGCCTCCCCACTAGCTTAACACTAGGGTCAGTCACGTGTACATCACAGGAAAAACATTTTAATTATCTGTAAAGAGCTACAATTATCAATTGTAGCATGTCAGATCAACAATTTGCAGAAAGGAAAAGCTAGAGAAAACCATCCTAATATTTAGATGGGTTGATAAAGTTAGATCAAGCCTGCCAAGGTGCGAAAGGTTGAGAAACTGCGGTAAGCATGATCTACTGTACGCTGGGTAGCGGCTCCAGCAGCAAGCTGGCTGGGGGTTGGCCGCACATGTAACGGGGCACATTGTAGGACATAGATATAGATAACATCAACTGCTACGGCTACAACAGCATGAGAGATGTCACTATTGAGACAGGCCTGCACAAGACTCAAGAGTAGAGCGGCATAGGCAAGACAGGTTTCAGTTGTGCATAATGCTCAGCACGGGTCTACCCACAGGTTCACCCACACCCTTACCTGCAGGTCAATAACATCCTAGCTGCTCTACCTGGAGCCGTACGGTATGTTAGCGCCAGGTATTTGAACCGTACGCACGGGTACTGCTATGTACAGGTTGACCACGGGTTTTATAAACTTAGATAATAAAATAAAAAAAAACCGACGGGTTTAGTTTTGCTTACTACAGAGTACTTGTTGTGTGTGGGAGCAATCAGACATATCATAAATTAGGCACATTTCACTGAGTTGTAGAGAACCTACATACATGGCTTGTGACAAATACAAAGTGGCGGCAGCACACATGGGAAGCCGACGGTTAATGATGTGCATGCGCCCGCACAGCTGTGGCGACACAGGAGATTGTTGCTGCGTATGCACATGTGAAGGATATTGAACAAACCTACACGTCAAAACAGGGCCCCGAACATCAACACAAAAGATACAGAGAATATGCGCGCCAGTGATTACAGGACACAACTCACGA